>PVLC010023220.1:0-25890 GCA_004027655.1 Graphiurus murinus
GATTTTATTAGCACTCGGATTTCTTATAAACTATGAGGGATAATGATAATCTTCAAACATTCTGCCCATGCAAGGTATCCTTTAGTAATATGCATTATAAAAGAATGTTAGTGAACATTGGAGAAAGATTAGAAATATCTCTGTTAATAGAGAAACAGAAACTACTTCAGTATCAAAAACAGAAAGGGATTCAATAATAGGAATTCAGTGCTTATAAAAACCCCTATAATGACTGGAGAAGTGAAAGTCAAGGGAGAACAATGATATTTTATATTTATTTGTTCATTTTGAATAATCAACTTAGAAGTGATCTAGAGAACCCAGAGGTTGCTACTGGTACTTAGAAAACATGAAATGAAACTACTGCCCATTGTCACTGATACACTATAGCAACCAGGCACATAAGTGATTGTATTTATGGAAGTTTACATGTCCAAAGTCACTGAAAAAGAAAAAAAAAAATAACTCCTGTCTCCTATCTGTCTTCCAAATACCATGCAAGACAATGAACATGGCTCATTGAGAATTCCAAAACCCTAATAATAAGTTGGAGGCAGAAGAGGAGGGAGGAGGAGGAGGAGGAGGAGGAGGAGGAGAAGGAGGAGGAGGAGGAGAAGGAAGAGGAGGAGGAGGAGAAGCAATGAATTCCAAATAACCAAAACCAGAATCAAGATCTAGAAAATATACTGCAAAGAAAAACTCCAGCTTGTCTTTCACTTTCCCCTTCTCAAATGACTGTAGGACTAGTTAAGAACAAATGGAATGCATGAGGCAGTGGGGGAAGGCAGAAAGGTTACCCTGGAGATCAACAATGATGACTGGAGCTGTAACTGAAGGAAGGGGAATAAAGTAAAGGGGAAAACTGATCTGTGCTTTGAATCTCTGTAAAGACTTGGCTCTAATTATGTGGCCTGCAAATTCTGAAGTTAAGAGAAAAACAAGCTTAGTTAAAGCTAAAATTAGCAAATGGCCTGCATACATGAACTAGATACTTGTTTACACACCCAGAAAAGAGCACATAATTTAAAATTAAAAGGATGCATTCATATGACTTTTTAGGATGCAACCCAAATCACTAAAAGGTCAAATTATTTATATTAATAATTTAACTATAGATTATAAGCATTAATATGCTATATGGGGATCTGAGAAAGCTTCATATATCAGACAAGCAAAACTTAATGGATTGCTGTTTATTGAACCCAGCTTCAGGAGGAGGCTTGCAAAATATTCAGTTCACAGTTGAAGCAGACACCCCCTAAACAAAGTCTGTTTCTCCCAAGGCATGCTACAGATATGAACTAAGATAAAAACAACTAAAAAGAAATTGATCCAAAGTAAGGAGAGATCTGTAATCACAGGTTTGAAAGAAGGACATCAAAATAAGAGGAGGAAAACTAGCTAACACCTTTCTTGAATGATGTTTAGTAGATTATTAAGTGTATTCAAAGTGATAATAATAATGGTAGCAATTTATTGAACACTTATGGTTTAAGTTATAGTTATATTACAAGAGAATTATATTCTTTTTTTTTGCCAGGGTCCAGCCCTAGCAGGAGTCGGGGGTCCATCGACAGGTCGGGAATGAGACAAGGTCTCGAGAATACGCGCACCAAATGTAGTGATGAAGCGTACCTCCTTTTTTTTCACAAGCAGCTGTTTTTATACTTTTCATTCGGCAGTGAAGCACATAGAACAAGAATGTTTATGGACAGATCATCAGACAGTTTGACAATAGCACACTTGTTTTTTTAAAGGTTATACATCAGTATATAATGATTTTATTTTGACTCTGGTACAAAGTAGTGTTAAAGATTAATGAGGAATAGGCCTGTATCCATTGGTCTAAGCTAGGGAGTTTTTTCTAAATCATCTGTTGTTTTTGTCAACTATAGTCTGTCTATCTTTATTAATGTGTCCTGTGAAACTCCAGGGAGACACTGTGGGAGTTGGTAAAGACTGCCTGTGCTTTGATCCTATAAAGGGTACCAGATACCCACATTCTTATAGCCTTCTTTACCCATAGATATGATTGTAGACCTAAATCTCGTTGGCTTAGCTATTTTGTTTTCTATATCTGTGTGCTGAGGAAGAACATAAGGTTGATTAGTAACTATATCCAAATTACCTTGCAGAGCCTGTTTTCTGACTAACATTTGTAAGTGATCAGAGAATCCTTATGTTGTTTGTCTGAAGGCACTATTTTTTTAGCTAACATCAAGAGGTTGTTATCCGACTGGCCACCACCTGTTTTTTAAGACACTTTAATAATAAGCGTAAAAACAAGACCTGAAGTACCCAATGTTCCCAGAATATACTATAATGTAAAGCAGGATATGCCATGTATCCCTTCTTGGAAGCATGTGCCTTGCAGGATTCCACTCGACTGAGCCTTGCTCATAATCCAACTGTTAAGAAGCTGTGGCTTTTTTTTTTTTTTGGTGGTGGTGGTACTGGGGTTGGAACCCAGGGACATTCTACCTCCAGGCTATACCTCCAGACCTACTTTATATTTTATTTGAAAACAGAGTCTCACTAAGTTGATGAGAGCTTCACTAAGTTGCTGAGGTTGGTTTCAAACTTGTGATCCTCCTATCTCAGCCTCCCTAGTATTGGGATTACAAGTGTGCACGCCTACACCCGGCTATATTCAAAATTTTTAATATTCCATTTTTATGAGTTAGGTATTATAAGTTTTATATTGGGGCAAATGAAAAGTAATTAACTGCTCATAATCACAACTAATAATTGTTTAAGAAAAGATATTTAGATAAATTGAAAGATATGTTACATTCATGCTTAATCTAAGCCTTTAAAATCTGTTTCTAAAAATTGACTCAAAGTTTACCAAGTGCTGTGTGTATATACATCACTGTCACTTTGAACTACATTATGATGTGAGACTATAATGTACCAATAAAAATATAAAAAATAAAAATATAAGCTGGTTCAAAAGTTCATTTTATTCAAAGGCTTATTTGGGCTGACATAATATTTCATTACAGCCACATGCATCAATTTTGTTTATGCATTCTTCATGTTTAAAAAATATACTTTTTATTGTGGTACTGAACTATGCCTCTAGCCCTTTTTATTTTTTGTTGTGAAATGGGATCTTGCTAGGTTGTCATAAGTCTCGTCACATTGCTGTGGCCATCTTCAGGTATGTACCACCACAACCAGCTAAAAATACACTTTCTAATCTTTTAAGGCAATATTTTGTAGTTTGTTTAAATAATGTTAAATTTATAGGTTTTAATGTGGAAAATTTGCATGTTGTATATTCTTAATTTTCCTTTCAAGAAGGATTTTCTTTAATATTTTAGTATATGCTTATTAACATTTTGTACTTTTCTTTACATATAAGCTTAGTACATTTATTTTAATTTCATTCTCTAGTATTTTGTCCTTGATGTTTCTGCTGTGATGAAATATCTTTTATTACGTTTCCCAAGAGGCTATTAATGGCATATAGAAAGGCTGTTTGATTTTATAGGGATTTTATAATAGGTCATGTCACTATCATATTTATTTTATTACTTTCTGGGGATTTTTAATAGATAATTATATTATCTAAAGATTGTTCTAGCTTGATTTTGAAGAAGAGTTAATATATCTCCTTCATTTCATCTGATATTACTGATTAGAACTTGCCAAAAATTATTATGTAGTATTGGCAATAAGGGCTATCTTTGTCCTAGTCTCGCCTTAGGGAAACAATTCCACCTTTGGAAAACTAAACAAAATGTGAAATAAAAAAGTATGAAAAAGCTAATGCTAGATTTGGTTAAATTTTTGTTGAAGAGTTCCAAGTAACGCATATTGCTTTCTCCATTTTATATCCCAATGTGACAGAATATATGGATAAAGTTTTTAAGGATAAATTATCCTTGAATTGTGAACATTAATTATATTAGCTATTGGGTATTAATCTATATATATTAGCTTTTTAAAACATTTCATTTAGAAAAGAACATATAAATTCTTTAGTAAGATTTGTAAATCTTTCTTTCTTCATACCATCTTCAAATTTTATCATTTCAATGATGCTGGATTCATAGAAGAAGCTTAGAAGTTTTTTTATGATCTCTAATTTTTAATTTACATAAAAAGGAATATATACTCCCCAAACATTTAAAATGACTTGCCAATAAAATAATCTTGTCCCAGTAGCTTCCTTGTGGAAAGAACATTATTTTACACATATCTCATGCTATTGGCTTGTTCAAAGTTATTATATTACTTCAAATCATTTTCTCTGAAAAATTATATATATATATTAAATTATATATATTCAATTTCTAGAGCCCATACATACATATATATGTATGTACTAGAAAGAGCATTCTATCTCTGATCTACAACCCCAGCTCTTTTTATTATTTTTGTTTTAAAAATGGGTCTCCCTAAATTTCTCAGGCTAGTCTCAAACTTGCCATCTTTCTTTCTCAGCCTCTCAAGTACTGAGATTATAGGCATGTGCCACCAGGCCTAGCTGAAATCATATATAATCTTAAAACATCCTTTTCCTCAACTGGTTTAAGTTAAGAAGCACTTTTTACTGACCTCTTGACTTTAAATTAAAATTGATTAGGCTGCTGACATCTCTACTTCATTCTTCAAATACCTAGGAAATATAGGGCACAAGATTCTGAGTTGACTGTGGAGGGAGTACCTAATCTAAGAGATGACTCCAAGATTTTGTGGGGCAAATGGTACCTTTTCCTTGTTCCTGGAAAAAGAAATAGTGCACTACTTCTGGCATGTACATGTTTTCCTCCTCTGTTGATCTGATTTGGTCATTGCAAAGGATTTCATACACAGTTGATCATGTAGAACCACATTCTACTTTATGTGGAAATACTCTTGGAACTAATGTTTTAATTCATATCATTATATGTTAAAATGCTAATGAACATGAAATTTGTTCAATGAGGCTAAATAACTTCTAAAGTGCTAAAAATAAATGACAGTCCCTTGAAAAGAATGACAAGGATAACACCCACCTTTCTGTGTTTGTCATTGTGAATATCAACAGAAACACAATAGCCGGGCGTGGTGGCCCAAGCTTGTAATTCCAGCATTTGGGAAGCTGAGACAGGAGCATCCAAGTTCGCAATCAACCTCAGCTACCTAGTGAGGCATTCCGCAACTTAGTGAGACCCTGTTTCAAAATAAAGAATAAAAAATAGGGCAGGGGATGTAGCTCGGAGGTAGAATGCCCCTGAGTTCAATCCCCAGTACTGCAAAAAAAGAGAAACACAATAATTCTGAGAAGCAGTGAGGGGGAATATCTTGTCCTATCTTGACCCCTCATGAGTAAGGCTTCTATTGAGGCAATTGTTATAAGTTACACAAAATCTACCAGACTAGCTTTCTCAAAGACATTTCTGCTCAGTATTTCCAAGATACAAGAAAATGGAAACTTCTTTTCTTGTTAAGATCCAACTCGGGATCCTTCTGCCCTGTGAACTGACATTGTACCCCCTGGTGAAACCTCTCTGGAACTAGCAGTCTTCTTTTAATAGCTTTACAAAATGGCTGGAACATTTCAGTTACACTCTGAATTGCTTTGAGTTGCACCAACTTTAGTATACCACTTCTGATAATAAATCTATTCATGCATTTTATGGCACCTATCAACTTTAGTACCTAGGTGATCAGTCAGATATATTAAGAGAGAAAATAAACTAGGAAGTGGAAATTGTTCTATTGGAGCCCTGTTTGGCTAGGTCTATTAAGTTAAAATAAGTTTTGGGAATCCTAGTTCACATGATTTTGGGATGTTAGACGAGTACTCTTTTCTATAAGAATTTATTTCTAGTTTATTATCAATTGAGATCCCTATAGTTCTCCTTAGAAGAGATAATTTCATTTCCCTAAAGATATTCTAGTTATTAAAGAGTGAAAAAACACAATAAAATCTTTTCCATTTAGAACTTGGTAATAAAAATAAGGTCTTCATTTAATTTATTCAGTTAGATTGTTATGTTTATGAGGGCTACTAAGGCAGGAAAATAAAATTGAAGGTAATAGTTCCATAAAGAAAAGATTCACATTTCCAAAATACTTAATAAGATATGTTTCAAATCTAAGGTTATTTTTCCAACAGGAAGTTGAATGTCCCCCTTTATTTTGATTCTCTATGTTCAGGTCCTTGAGATGCTGCACCAGGAACTTTTCCAAAGTGGATATGGGAACTTTCACATACTAAGTTTTCCTTTCTAATTTCTAGTCTAGACACAAGTGAGATCAATAATACCAGACATTCGTCGGCATCTGTCATACACAAATTGCTTTCCTCCATGTATTTTTTCACATAATGGAAACATGAAATATCTGTTAGGGAGGAATCCATATAAGTGCAATTTAAATTCCTTTCATTCAAGCCTAATTGTTTTTATTTGTGAATAGAATAATTATAAGTCTAAATGTTAATGGTCATGAAATGTCATTAATGGTTATATACTTTCTAGTACATTCCTTAAATGTGTTTCTATCATTAAAATGTGAACATGCCAATACATTTATAATAAAACCATAACATCTTAGTATATAATCAGTAAAGTATACATCAATGAAAGAGTATTTTATCACATTTCTGAATTTGGAGTGTGAATTGAATTCTATTTAAATTATTGCTAGCATTGAAAAAGGAGAACTTTGCTATTGTACACTATTAGTGCCTGAAATTACAATAAGAAATAATCTTTTTTGGTGATGTAATATTGGACTAAATGGCAAGAAAATTATGATATAGTAGGGATGATGTACTCAGGTATTATAGTAATGACTGTGGTATGATTATGTAATAGATTTATGATACCAGCTACATTTTACTGCAGTATTTTTGTCTTTAGTTTCTCCAAGGGAGAAATATATTATTTATGATTTTTATAAAGATTAAATGACTCCTGGGATTAGTAATATGATATGGAACCTTTCATCTCAAAGTTTCTAGTTCCAGCATATGATACGTATGCCGGAGTCTACATTACCTGTACACTAGGGAATATGCCAAGGAACATGAATTTAGAGAATTGAGTAGATGCACACAACTGTCTTTCATCTGTTGCAAATTACTTGTTCATAGGAAATTAACAACCCTGTTAAGTTTTGCAAGGACACTATAATTAACTTATTCTATAGATTGTCTTCCTGTAGTGCCTTGAAGTTCAAAAGCTAAAAGAAAATTCATCTATCAAACTGATATTTGTCTATTGGTTACTATTTTCTATTGACTGTTCGTCATTTGGTCAGTAGCTTAACTAGACTATTGTTGACATTGTATTAGTCTATTATTGGTATTATAGAGATTACTAATACACATAAGGTAATATTTAGGTTTCTACATTAGTGGTTTTATGTCATATGCATAAGATCATTTGATAATAGCAAAACTCTTTGAGATATAGATTATAATTCCTATTTTATTAATTGAATAACCTGAAATTGAAAAGACTATGAAGCTTTCCCAAAAGCAGAGTTACTAGATGGTTACACTGGCTTCAAACACTATGCCGTTCTTACTTTGCCATAAAGGACAGTTTAAGCTCACTCTTTTAAAAATATTTCTTTGATTTGTAAACAATGTGGAAAATGCCCAGGATTGAAGAGTATGCCTTGCACCCATTAGATTTATTCCCATGTACCTCAAAAGTAAAAGAAGAAAAAAAGAAAATTATTTTAGCATAACATTTTATTAAATATTTTAATAAGGTATATTCAAGTCAGATTTTTTCTTCATATTAGCCCCATGTTCTAGATTCTAAATAAGCACAATTAGGACACTCATCAACATCTTAAAAATTTAAGTATGTAGATATGTAGATATAATTTTAAATATGTAACTTGAAACATATATTGTGCACATGCATATATATTACCATTCAATATAATGAATACATTGTAGTTCAGCAAATGTAATCTTCATGAGTTATGAATTAATATATGCTTAGAAAATATATAGGCAGCATACACAGTGGGAATAAAGCTGAGTTTTGTGAAATAAATCAAGTTTTATGTTTTGCAGAAAATATTATTTAGTTGCTTCTATTCTTCCTACATCCTCTGCCCCCACCCCTCGCTATCAAAACAGCTTTCCACTATAATACCCTCATGGAGCCTAATTACACTTTTCCAATGGCTTAAGTTTTTGTTTTGTTTTTTTTTTTTTTTTTGCAGTACTGGGGATTGAACCCAGGGGCATTCTACCTCTGAGCTACACCCCCAGCCCTAAGCCCTATTTTTTATTCTTTATTTTGAAACAGGGTCTCACTAAGTTGCGGAGGGCCTCACTAGGTAGCTGAGGTTGACCCAGAACCCGGATCCTCCAGTCACAGCCTCCCGAATGCTGGGATCACAAGGGTGTGCCACCACACCCAGCTGGCTAAAGAATTTTTAAAGGAAAAAGTATCCTATATGTAATGTCCTAATGATAATTTAGAAAGTTGTTCCATTTTAAAATAGGTAGATTTAGATCAGTCATTCTATTTATTCATCCATTTAACACACTAACAAAAAAACACTGCTAATATAGGAAATATGCTAAGAAACAAATACTAAAATACGTTTGTATCATAGTGTTTACATCCTGGCTGGCAGTAAGAAGAGAGATAAAATAAGTAAAGAAGATAATTTAGGAGGAATGAGTTATATAAAGAAAATACAATATTTTATAGTATTGCTCATAGATTCTTTCCTGTACTGATACAGTAAATCAAAAAGATAAAAGTACATATAAGGGTGTAGGGAATCTCAAATTACCTGGTGGAAGAACTTTCAATTTATCAAAACAAGCTGAATTCTTACTTCCTTCCTAACAGATATAAAAAGAAAATTTCTTGGAGAATTTATAGTTTAGTACCTGGTAGCAGTAGCTTTTACACAAACAAAAACAAAGAAGATACTCATGCATTTCTTTGGCCTGTTCTCAAGCTATTTATAAATTTAACTTTAGTTTTATTATTACATTCTCATGTGTGTCAATTGAATAGACTAGTATATCTGTGACTCTTTCAAAGAGAGATGATTTGTCCAAAAAAAGTCATTTTTGTTTAAGATTTGTATCTAAAAATTTAATTTACAGAATGAATGCATGCTAATGCTGTATTGAATTTCTTGCATTGTGGATAAATACAAAAGGAAATATTTAGGTCTTATGCATCATTTTTTTTTATAATACCGGAGACGATTTCATGCTAAAAGAAATGTGTCATGGATGCCGCCAGGAAAACTAAAGAATCAAAGATAGGAAGTAAGAAAAAGAATATTTCCCAGGTTGATTCCTTACCAATAAATCACTGTTGTTATCTTTACACTCTAATAGTGCACTTACTCACAGTGGTAAACCTCTGACAGGCACTTTAATACATCTTGAGGTTAGTGTCAAGTTGTATAACTTGGAACAAATTCCAGGTGGTGAATTCGGAGGCCCGTGACTGTTGGGCAACAAATGACTGTATTTTCAGTAAACCTTTTTATCCTATGGAGACTTGATCTGACATAAAAGTATAAACTATAGATCACCATGGCAAATGTGACTAGTTTGAGAAAAATCACCATGATTTACTGTCCCTTTTGAGGGGAAAGCTCTTTGAGCTTTTATACAGATAGTTAAGAATATAGTATATTATTAGTTACCATTTTCATTTATGTATACCCTCTGAATAAAATAATTTTGATGTGTGTTTACTGAATATATTATATAGTAAGTACATATGAAATTTTAGCTACTTCATTGTATTCTAAAATTAGAGAGATATGGGATCAGAATACTTATGGTTTTCAGTTTCAAAATCCACTTAATATGAAATGTTTTTATTACAAGAAAATATAGAGCCTAGTTAGGTGTAAGAATGCTCATATCACACCATTGAGGGAAGAATATTATAACTTATAGAATAATATTAATGCATCAAGCATATGTATTATTTGAGTGATGTATAAATTATATATTTGAGTATAAATTATATATTTAAATAAATAATAGGTAGATATATTCCAAATCTGATTAAATGTAGTAATCACCAATTAAAGAAGCTCAATGAAGCCCAAGCAGGATATATTGAAAGAAAACCATAATTAGGCAGATCATAGTCAAATTCCTGATAATAAAAGAAAAATCATGCCTTAAAAGATGCCAGAGGTGAATGATACATTGTAAAAGATGAACAATGATAAAAATGAATGTTCTCTCCTCATCAAAATTAACTCAAGTGAGTAGAAAACTAGGGTTATATTTTCAGTCATTATTTTTAGCTAAAGACTAGAAAATTAGAATTCCATAGTTAGTGAAAATATCCTTAAAAATGAATAAATTATGAATAAAATTTTAGATAAGCAAAAATTGAGAGATTTTGTTACTGGCAGACCTGCACTACAAAAGCTACTAGTGGAGTTCTTCCTGTTAAAGGGAGTAATATGAGAAAGGAAGAGCAAGACCAGATATGGCATATATGTGAGTCGACTCAAAACACTAATTTTTCCCCTTTTTAAAGGAAAAGTGATGATGATTATTAATGTACCAAATTATAACTCAATAAACTTGTTTTTAAAAGAACAATTGAAGCAATAATAATAAAAATATATCTTGGTGTTCATAAAATAGATTGAGGTAAAATACTTAACATAGCAGCATGACTGAAAATTCAGGAAGAGAATGTTTCTAACATGAAATGGTGAAATACTATTTCTAAAATAACTGCAATGGTTTCAGAACACATACTGCAATCACTGAAACAACTACTTACATGAATTTTTAAATAGATAAATAAACAAGGTTGTTTTATACTAAATAGTATCACTTAAGGATCAAAACCAAGCCTTCATCTTGAGATGTTTCTGAGAGAGAATCATTATGAAAAAAATTCAACCAAACCCACTTAGTTTAATGAATTTTTCCATAATCTCAGAGTCATTTGATTTGAAAACAAGGAAAGGGGAAGGGCAACAACGCATGCCAGTCCCCCTTTGCCTTTGCTGCCTGTTACTTGCTCATGGATGGACTGCCCAGTGACCTCTTCCGATCATGGATGGCCTTGATCTGTGTTGGTGGAGACTGGCCCATCAATCAAGTCAGTGCACTTGAAAGATACTCCCAGAGTCCACACCCAGCTAATGGTCATCATAGTCTGGACAATGGGCTTATTTGCCAATGGGAGCACTCAGGCACCCAAAATCACTTCTATTAGCTCACAGTTATACCATCCACTTCCAAGTGTTATACTCAACATCATCTCAGATATTAAAACAACTAAAACACAGGTTCTGTGAATTGTTTTTGCCTTTGACGTACAATTTCATGCATTCAAAGGAAATTTAGGTTTGTAGTTTAAGGAAAGATGATACATTTTATATAAATTTACTCAAAAATCACATATGTATGAAAGGCCAATAGAAGAGATAAAGTTATATATTAAAGTAAATTGATCACTTAAAAAGAAGTTAGCAACATGGGGCAAATAAATGAAGAATATAAAGGCAACAGAAAACAATAAAATGGTAAACAAAATCAACCCCATTAAGTATATTAAATGTTAGAAGAATAAGCACTTGAAAGGTAGAAAATATCAAACTGGATAAAAATTAAATCTTAACTATGTTAAGTTTATTAGAGAAGCATCTTTGTTTTGTTTTGTAGCACTAGGGATTGAACCAAAGAGTGTTATATCTCTGAGCTACACCCCAGCCTTTTTTATTTTGAAACAGGCCCTCATTAAGTTTCCATGCACTGGCCTCAAATCTGCTATCCTCCTATCTCAACCTCTCAAGTACTGGGGTTACAGGTGTGCACCATCACTCCCAGGTTAAAAGGAGCATCTTAAACATGAGTAATTGTCTTTGTAAAATATGTGCAAAGTAAATACATGAAAAGTATCTCATGGAAACTCATCATAATAAAATTGGTGTTCCTATCAGATATAGTACACTTTATGATGAGAAAGCATATTTCAGAACTCTAAAAAAACAGAGACCAATTCCTCCAGAACACATAGCACTTTAAATTATGTATATACTTAAAATAAATATATAAAAATGCAAAAATTGAGAGGAACAAAAGGAGATAGAATGAATCAATAATTATTATTGATAACTTTAAAACTCTTCCCTCAGTAGTTTGTAGATAGTATAGTCCAAAGTATCGAATACATATAGGATATTGGAAAAACAAGTCATTTTTTAAAAATTTCATTCATGCTATAATTCATTGGGTCTATGTTAAACTTGACAATGTGCTAAGGCTTAAATTGCAAAACCAAATGTCACATTCTCTTTTTGAGAAGCTCAAACTTTTAAGTACAAGATAGACAGAAACACAACTTGCAATAAGATGTGTTATTTCATATTTTAATAAATTGAGCACATTTCAATAGGTGCTATTGGAGAGATGTGATGGAAGTTTGTTGCAAACCAGGTCTTTCTCATTACGGAAATTGGAGATTTTACTGGGAAAAGTTGTATGTGACCTGAGAATTGAGAGATGAGTAGACATTTCTTAAAGCCAAGAAAAGCAGAAAGAGACCAATATATTCCAGTCAAAAGCATCTGCAAAGGTATAGAGCTGCAAAAGTATCTGAATTATCTCAGAAATATCAGATACAACAAAATAATTGACTAAATATGAAATTCTAATATGACACTGAGAATGATTTTTTTTTCTTTTCTTTTTTTTTTTTTCCTTGTCCTAGGGATTGAACCCAGGAGCATTCTACATCTGAGCTAAATCCCCAGCTCGTTCTATTTTTAATGTTTCTGTGTCTGGTACTAGGGATTGAACCCAGGGACATTCTATCTCCAAGCTACACACCCAGCCCTATTTTTTTATTCTTTATTTTGTAACAAGGTCTCACTAAGTTGCAGAGGGCCTCACTAAGTAGCTGAGACTGGCCAGGAACCTGCGATCCTCCTGTCTCAGCTTCCCAAATACTGGGATTACAAGCCTGCGCCACCATGCCCAGCCTGTTTCTAATTTTTGAAGTAGGGCCTTGTTACATTGCTGAGGGTCTTGCTTAGTTGCTGAGGCTGGCCTCAAACTTACCATCCTCCTGTCTCAGTCTCCCAAGTACCAGGATTAGAGGCATGTTCTACCATGTTCAGTGACAACACTGAGGATGATTTGGAAAGTACATAAATGCTAAGACATAGGGCTCAATTTTAACATGTAAGCCTAAAAATTCTAATGGAAAACTATAATATTATCAGAATTGTTAGGATGGTAAGCATGGACAGAATAAAGTCCTGAATTTGGTTAAGTGGAAGGTAGAGAGACAAGTAAGATTATAACTTCTAATTTGGTGGTAAAGTAACATGTTGGTTTGTTTCCATGAGCTGTATGAAGTGTAATAAGTATTCATTTACTAATAAACTACTAATTTTTAAAAATTATTTAGGAGATGAATCACCTCCCTCTCTATAATGAAAATCCTCTTATTCACTGATATATGCTCTTGAGAGGCAGCAAATGGATATTATTACAGCTAAGACACCAGAAATTGCCCATGACTCTATATGCATCCATATGACTCTGAAGCATACGCAAATGTTGCTAATATTTGTTTCTCGGGCCCGACAGTAAATGGCATCCACATACCCTCGGATGTCCAAGCCAGTAAACTAAGCATTATTCCCCATCCTTTTGATATTTAACTATTCAACCCAAACAGCCTTGCAAATATCACATATCTGTTATATTGTCATACACTGCCTGTTATATATTCACTGTCATAGCTTTTATCCTCATTAATATTTCTCATTTAAATACTGTATACTATTTTAAATGGCTCTTCATTATAGATATGCATACTTCTTCAATAAATCTTTAATTTAATTTCAAATATAGCCTCAATATATTCCTTTCCTCATGCATAAAATGCAAATGTATGGTTCTAAATATAATATGCTCCTTTGTCTTATACTTATACTTTACCTTCCCCCTTGATGTTGATTGAATTTCACTGATAATTTTTGTGGAAAACCCAAAGATTCTCAAGCACAGCTTATGTGTTACCTGCAAGGTTGCCAGTTTAGTGACATACACTGAAGACAATGACAAATGACAGTAACTCCTAAAAACACTGGTGAAACTTTAGAGCTTGTAATTTTTGATCAAGAATCAAGCAGATTTTTTCCTATTACAAAGTTTCATGCTTGCCACCAATAGACCACCAATGGATGGGAGCTCTATCCTAAACTAAAGAGAAGAAAGGAAAAGAGAGACAGAATGAGAGAGGACATCAGAGTCTGTGCATTACTCTACCTTCCTATGACACCTAGCCCAATGAATGAGTATCACTGAGGGATGAATGTAGTCAGCATTTCTTTCTTGATGATGGGAGAAAGGGAGTCAGGACATTAGTGAGGAAAAATTATTTTAAGAAGTAATGGCCAAACAAATCTAAATTTGATGAAAAGTATACATCCACAGATCAAATAAAATTTAATACATTTCAAGTACAAGAAAGAGAAAATCACATCAATGTTCAAATTACATTTTTCAAAACCAAGGATAAAGAGAAACATTCAGCCAAAGAAAAAACACAATTATACTTTATAACAAAAAGATAAAGATGTTGACAAATTGGGTAGGTCAGAAACAATGCAAGCAAGAAGACATTGGAGCAGCATTACAGGGGCACTGAAAAGAAATAAAACATAAAAAACTCAGACTAAAATTCTATATCTATCTCTTTCCCAGACAAAGACAAAACAAAATATGTTCAGAAAAACAAAAACTGATAGAATTCACCATCAGCAGAGCAGCATGACAGGAAAACTAAAGCAATTCCTTCCAGATGGAGCCCAATAACACTAAATACAGCCACAGACCTTCACAAAAAAATGAAGAACACAAGGATATGCTAAAGACATAGATTAACATATAAAATTGTATTCTTATTATTTAAATATTTTCAAAAGATTATTGACTAAACAAAGATATTATAAATGCACTGATGGTTTTAGTATGTGTATGTATAGTTGTATAAATATATTTTGTTTTTTATTTATAACAGATTATATATAAGTATATAATTATGCTACTGTTAGGCAATATGTGAAGAAATATCATTTGGATAAAGATATATATTTTTAAATTGCAACAGTTACAAAACAATGTTATAAGCAATAGGCTAGGCCAGAAAAGAAGATAAGACAGAAGCATAAAATGTACTTAAAAATAAAGTAAAACTAATTTTAATAATATATATTATATGTATTTATATGTATAATTAATACATATAATGTCTTATTTTACTTCACTAGTGTGGGTACTGGAACATTTAAAATTACTGGTGTGACATATTATATCTCTTTTTATTTTTTGTGGTACTAGAGATTATACATAGGGCATTCTATCTCTGAGTTATACCTTCACTCCTATTTTATTTGTTCTTTTGAAACTGGGACCAATCCCATTGGCACATTTGGGGATGGGGAGGCAGTGGGGTAGGATCTGGAAGAAAATACACCAAGTGTTCTGTGCATGTTCATTCCTACTACTCTATATTTTATTAAACTGTATAATTATAATGCACCAAAAAGTATATTAAAGAAAAAGAAACAGGGTCTCATTAAGTTATTGCATGCTGACTTGAACCTGTGCTCCTCCTGTCACAGTCTCCAAAGTATTGGGATTATAGTCTTATGCTACTTGGTTGACATATTTATGTAGGATAGTATTTGTATAGGAAAGTGTATCTATAAAGAGTTAGACCAGTGATCTAAGTAAAATATAGTCACAGTTCACCAAAACTAATGCTATTTAAGTCACCCATAAAACCCTTTGAGATTATACAGACTAATAAGAGAGTAAATTTTAACATTTTTGTGTTTTCTTTAACACCTCATTTATTAAATAGGAGAGAAGAAATTAATGTGTAGACTCCTTGCTTTTTACTATAGCAAATAATCTTATTAGACATTGAGTCTCTCCATCTTTTAGGATATTTCATTTGAAAATCAGCACTATTGTATTAGAAACTAATGGAGATTGAATAGCTATTTATCAGGAGCTAAAAGCATACAAGGTAATATTCTAGATATATAGATATAGATATAAAACTCTACTAATCCCTAATCTTGAGCATCATCTTGATTCCCAGGTTAAACCCAAATATTTTTTTAGATATTAGCAAATCTGTACATATTCCTAATGTAGCAATATATCATACCATAAGTACCTATCACAATTTTTAAAATCAGTAATAGGAAGCCTCACAGGAAACCCCATCTACCCAAGAGCCATACACAGTGGCCATCCTCAGAACTTTTCCCAAGCAAACCCTACCTAGTCTTCTAAATCCTTTCATGCTTCCAATGGCAAACTTAAAGTTTATTTTCATATTTTCCAGAAATTCTTGAAAAGAATTTTTCTTTGTGATAGATCCAAAGTCTCTATCCTGACCAGAGACATAGTTTGCCAGATGAGTGATGTGTGCTTCAGGACATAACAGAAATGGTCACACGCTACCAAGAGACAGGCTACACTTACACTAGGCACGCATGTGAATGGACTGTGGCTGCCATTTAGGAATTCAAGACCCAGAAGGGTACCCAAAATAACTGATTGTGCTGTTTTGCTATATCAATATTTACAGAGTTGACTGACAAACTTTAAAATTAATCTTAATGTTCTTTAAGTTTGTCTCTGGCAATTTGCTGCCATGGAAGATATGACATTTATTTTGATTTAGTAGCAGCCTGAAGAGCTTTTGATTAGTCAACCATATGTCTTGTTTTCTTAAAAAAAAAAAAATTGAAAACCAATCTATATTATCACATGTGAACATTTAAGAAGACTTTCCTAAACCACTTTCTGAATAGACTGATATATGATTAGTCAGGATAGAATAGATTATGCAGTGGTAACAGTCAACTCAGATATTCCAGGGACTTAGCATAGTGAAAATTTGCTTAATATATGCACTAAAATTCCACATCTGTCAAGAAATCTCTCCACATGATCTTTTACTTTGCCATCATCACTACTAAGTTGTATAAAGAAAAAGAGGACTGAAGATTTGAGCACATATGAGCTTTATCAGATGTAGGAAAGTGGTATAAAAGAGAATGAAGAGTTTAGAAAAAGCCACAAATTTCTGGCATTAGCAACAGTTTAGTTGGTGGAGATTTTACCTGAATGAAGAAGAAACTTAAATTTCAAACTCCTTCTACTAACTTAATAACATACTAGAAGAAAATATAGGTAAATCTTTGGGAAGAGCAAAACATTATTAAACTTGAAATATAAAGATATAAGCTATATATGATAGACTAAACAATTTGAACTTCAGAGGCATTCATAAAATCAAGCAGAAAGATAAAGCTTAGAGGGAAGTGTTATTGAAAAATGTGACAAGGATATTCAGTTAATAAGGGTCTTTCATAAATCAATAAGAAAAACAAACAACTATAGGCAATTTAGTAACATCAAAAATATACAAATAGCCTGTATGAAAAATTGACTTAATAAAATATGCTAGTTCAAACATTAGGAAAATGTTTTAAACATAAAATTGATAAATATTTAAGAAAGATAATATATAGACAATCAAAAACATCTGAAAACAGGCTTGGAATTATATCTTAGAAAAGCCTTTTTTCCAAAGCAATTTGGCTTTCTGTGCCATAAGTTTTAAATATGCATGTACTCTCTTGTCCAGCCATATATTTTCCTTATTTATCACAAAACTATTTGACCAAAATACAAAAACAAATTAAAGATATAATAGAAGAGATTAGTAAAATAAATACCTGAACATGTATGAAATTTATCTTTATCATGCCATTGGATAAAATGAGATAAATATAAATTGGCATGTACAAAGTTAAAAATTATGAATTGGTAGGTTAACCAAAGTTTTCAATTGTTAGTATTTCAATAAAATTGACACAGATGTATTAAAATAGGTTGAGAATTATAATTTAGAATATATTTTATATATATATATATATATATATATATATATATTAGAAGGAGATACTGGGGACTGAATCCAGGAGCACTCTACCTCTGAGCAATACCCTCAGCCTTTTTATTTTTTGTTTTGAAACAGTCTTGCTAGGTTGCTGAGAGTTTCACTGCATTGCTGAGACTTTCCTGGAATCTTTGATCCTCCTGTCTCAGCCTCCCAAGTACTGGGATTACAGGAGTATGCCACCAAGCCCAGTTGCATTAGTATTATAATAGTATTATTGTTATATATAATTATGTTGCATGTTATATAATCTCACATTATCTACTACATATAAGTTCAAGTCATGTGCAGCCCCATTAGAAACCACATGGCCTCTTGGTCAGAAGCTGAGGCTATCAATCCCATAGCCTACAAGGAGCTGAAGCCTGCTGATGACAAGAGGGAACTTGGAAGGTATTTTCAGTCCTAATGAGTGTTGAAGCCCTGGCAATAGCTTGACCAAAACCTCATGAGAAACCCTGAGCCAAAAACAACCGAGTGAACCAATTCTGGACTTTTGACTTACAGAAATTATGAATCAATAAATAATTTCTGCTTTCAAGTGCTAACTGGTATAATTCATTAGGCAGCAAGCTGAACCCATTAGGCAGAAGGCCACCTTGAGAGGACAGTGACCAGCTATTGAGGGGCACAAGCAAACACATCCAGGAAAGAAATCAAAGGAATAAATATATTCACCTCACTCTTTTCCCTCCAGAGGATATCCTAGTAGCAGATAGCAGAGTTCAAAGTAGAGGGAGCTGGTGGGATAAATAAAAGATAATGGCACAATGATATGGATAAATTATTCTATATTGTACTTATACACAGAAAAATCTAGTGAGATGTGGTACATATTTATCTACAGTGCTGAGCACTGGGAAGTGAGATTTTTGACTGTATATATTATATACATATTTTTCTTCTTTTGTTTCTCTGATAATTTCAATTATTTAAATGAGTTATTAAGTAAAATTACTAACATGTTTACTTTGGCTAGTCACACACACATATGTATATATATATACATATATATATATACATATATACATATATATATTCTTGTAATATATATGTATTACATTTAAAATTTTTCTATTATTATGCTAACTTTGTTTCTAAGGTAAAAAATTCATTAAAATATTTGTGGCTACTATTTACCCTGACCTTCTTTAAGGCTGTTGCATTTTCCACTTCTAAAGACCACTGGACCATAATTTTGTTTATATTGCTGTGATCATCAGGCTTTAGGATGAGTACTGTCCTTCAAAGATATCTCATCTTCCCTCCATTTGGGATCATACTGTGGAAAAACAGAAACATTTATTCTTAGGAAGTTTAAGACAATTTCTTGCTTAGTTGTAAATTCTTACATTAGCATTTTTAGTAGTTGACCATTTCCATTTGTTTTGCTGAATAAATTTATTCTACTTCTTGATGTCTTGTTTCAGCTTGATAGTTTATACTTCTCTAAGAATCATTCATTCTAGTTATTATGAAGCTGCACTGTTTTTCAAAGAAATTACAAAATAGATTCATATTGATTACCATGTTTACTTTTTATTTCAAAATGTTTTATTTGGTTGGTGTACTCTTCAGGGGTTTATTGGGCTAATAGTGAATTAATTATCTTAATATTTTCTAAATAAACAATTAGATTTTATAAGTTGTATTTTTCTCTCATTTTTCAATCTAGTTCTTTTTGCCTCTATTGTAATTCCTTTCTATATTTATTTAATGTATTAAAAACTCTTGCAGCAAGCCTAGTTTTTATTTAGCTTTATTTTATTCTTCAGATAAACAACTAATCTACTACCATTAAATATTTCCAAACTTCTGATTAAAAAATACATAAATTTTAACACTATATTTAAATATTTATACACTTTAAGAGTTAGAGAAAATGTGGTAGCAATCTTCAGTCTCAGATTATAATTCACTAAGGAAAAAGAAAAACAATTTAGAGTGGCACAAAAATCATGTTTTATAAAAAAAGTAGAATTAGAAATTCGGGAAAATAAAATACTTTGCAAGTGTTAAGGATAAATAGTGTTTAACAAAATGTTTAATTAATTTATATAATGTTATTATATACATTATGTGAGTATATTTATGTGCCTTTGTGTATCTAGAACTAAAATTTATTTTCTACAGCTGGGAGCCATAAAAACATTTGGAAAACACTAATAGTTAACCTGCTATATACTTTCATTTTATTTTTATTTACTTGTATATTTGTGTATGGTAATGGGGATTGAATGTAAGGGCAATGCAATTTACCATTGAGCTACAACCATAGCCCATTTTATTTTGAAACAGGATGTCACTGAGTTACCATATGCTGGCCTAGAACCTGTCATCCTTCTGTCTCAACCTCCCAAGTACTGGAATTATAGGTGTGCACCACCACGCCTGGCTCATACTTCCATTTTAGACACAGAAAAGGTGAACTCTATAAGGATATGAAGATAAGAGCAATGTCTAGAATATCCAAAGAATTTATCTTTTCACCACTGTCAACACAAATGACTATTAATCATTGACTAATTAATTTAAATGACCAGAGGAATATCTATCTATATAAATTATACTCTGAGTGTCTGACTTATTTAATATTTATTTATTTTGGTACTGGGTATTGACCCCAGAGTATTCTAACTCTGAGCTATACCTCCAACCCTTTTGAAACAGGGTTTCACTAGGTTGCTGAGAGTTTTACTATGTTTTTGAAGCTGTCCTCACACCTGTGATTCTCCTGTCCTAGCCTCTCAAGTACTGAGATTATAGGTGTGTGCCACCACACCCCGCTTCATAAATGTTTTTAAAAATTGATTGCTCAAAACATGAGTCAAATAAAAGGTGCACATTACATTTATGTTTCTTAAGACTTTTACGGTATAGATAAACATTCATATTCCTCTTTTTCCTTTGAATTTTAAGCTTTTCCTTTTGCTGAAGGAACTATTGATTGGAAGAGTCATCTATAATTGTTTCACATAATAAAGTAACGATTCAGCTTTTCCACTTGATCTCAGCATTCCTCAGTGATCACTGTTTAGATTCAATGTCATTAAGATTTTCAAAATAAAGATATTGTATTTTTATTTTCCTTCTTCAGTTATTAGTTGATACTTTACCATATATAGAACTGTCTCATCAACTATCTGTCCACCCTAAGATATTGTATAGTATTCAGGAAAAAAGTGTGGTTATTTATCTTTTCTAGTGTTCTCAATATGAGTTTGTTTTATGGCATCTTCCAAAGTAACGTGAATTGTTTTATTTACATACATTTAATCATGAACATGTGTGCTTTCATATTTCAATCCATGTTTTCAATAATTTTCTTCTGGTTTATCGGCATATATTTCTAGCATGTTTTTTATTCATTACATAGAGTTATTTCACTTGGTTTTTCTAATAATTTTATATGACATTTGACTGCCATCCTTCCCTAGTATGTATGTTAAAGAGAATTTTTTTTTTTGGTCCTTTTCAAGAAGTATCTGTGTAAGTAATTTGGATATGCAAATTATAATATATCAGGTTTTACTGCTGGAAGGCTTTCTCTTTTGTTTTCACCAAGGCATGTTTTAAGTGGCTTTTTTATACTGAGAACCACCTGCTTCCCTTCTTTACCTGATTTTCAATGCATTTTTTTCTTCTTTCCTTTGTCTTAGAATCTAAGCCATGCTCAATTTCTATTCTACATCATTTTGTTGTGAGAGTTGTAGGAAGGGAACTTGGGCTAGTCATAACTTAGAGATTTTAGATAAAAATTCTCTCAGCATTTTCAATTTCTTGTGGTCCTCTGTATTCATCCATGATTGTAAGCTTGTGAAGTACCCTGCCAATGTGAGAATATTATATAGATCATTTCTATCAAAGGAACAGCTTGACTTAAAGGTCCATTTTGTAAAATCACCATTTTGTAGCCTTGTACATGCTAAAATTTTTTCAAGTTAGCATTTCTTGGAAATTGCAAGTGTGAAGTCCTCCTCCAGCATTCCCTCTAGCCAATTGCATGAAGATGGTGAAGCTATACTCCCACCAATAGGAGTATAGTATAGAAGCTTTGTGTTAGGAATAAAGACCCAGTTTCCTGTTTAGTGTTCTTTCACCACTATCTTTATTAGCGGCAGGATCCCTTTTTGCAAACTTTTTTTTTTTTTTTTTTGGCGGTACCGGGGACTGAACTCAGGGGCATTCTACCTCCGAGCTACACCCCCAGCCCTATTTTTTATTCTTTATTTTGAAACCGGGTCTCACTAAGTTGCGGAGTGCCTCACTAGGTAGCTGAGGCTGTCCGCGAACCCGGATCCTCCGGGATTACAACCCGAATGCTGGGATTACAAGTGGGCACCACCATGCCCGGCTTCCTTTTTGCAAAGAGTAAAATCACCTTCCCCAGTCACTTTTGAATATGTCTTTTCTTATGGTGCCATGTAAATGTATTTCTAACAATTTGGTAGCCTGTATGGATTTCAAATTGTCATCTGGGGATCACAGAAAACTCTTCACAGGGAAGATGTATCCTGGTGCCAAGTTGCCAGCAACCCCAGGTGAATGAATAACTGCCATTCCCTGGCCAACAATGAACTCCAAGTTGAAAGTCAACTGGCAACATGAGTAAATGTATAAAGGTGACAAGGTAACTATACTCAGACCAAGGTAAAATAAACATGACAGGGGGTGACTGAGTATTTCCTTGGTGGTCAGGATTTCTTAGAGTTTGTGTATGAGTGTTGAAGGCACCTGAATGTTGTATGAGAGGCAAATGGAGCTCTGAAAAAAAAATGATGCTCTTAGGATTTAATCACCTTAGAAATTTCCAATATGGAGTTAACCCATTATGAATAGGCCTTGCTTTTTAAGCATGAGAAAGCTCTGTTAAAACAAAACCACATATTCCTTTCCTTCCCAATCTGTCACCTTTCTGCCTAAATTTTATTCCTTCTATTCTACCTTATCATGAAGAAAGATGGCTAGCAAGAGTGGTTCTTTGTTTGCACACAAAGGGCCTGGAAAAAGGGGAAAGTAAACAGGGCCAGAGTTTGAGAAACTCCTCAAGCAAAAAGAAAGTTGAGTCTCCAGCAAGAACACACAAAACCACGGAACCAAGATGGATAAGGTACAAGACATCTCCAGGCAGAAGTGAGGTTGAATCTCTACTGGTAATGTTGGGGTGAATCCTTAGCTGAGGAACTCAGGATCTGCAGGGTACTTGGCTAACATGATGGAAAATAAATTCACCATGCCCGAGTCAGAGACATGGACAGAGGTTTTTTTGGAAAAAGGAAGAAATACACATTCAAGAAAGAATGCTGCCTCAAGATGAGGAAGGGCATTTTGGGGAGTTCTGGGCTCTCTTCTTTTAGGAGACTTTCATGAGGGTTGGGCTAGAGGAGGTATTTGAGGATGATCTCAGTCTGGTAGTCCCCAAAGCAGTTTATAGTGGTCAGGTAGTCTAGTCAGCTTTAGTGTGGATGATCTCAGTCTGGTAGTCCCTGAGGCAGTTTATGGTGGTCTGGTCAACCTTAGGGTCCTCAGCCTGATTAGGTTCCTCATTTGATGATTGACAGATAAGCTAGAGAGTGTCCTAAATTATAGTTTGTTTGCTTTTTTTTAAATATCATACCTGTCTTGCTATCAATGCACAGGGAAATTATACTTCCTTTTAGTTAACTCTAAGATTTACAGATTTCCCAGGAATTTTGGAGAGTTGGGCTTGGGAAAGAGAACTGGTTTGTGGAGTAGAGGCTGAAGCACTTCAGTTCCAAATTTTTAATATTAAAGTTATATTTTACTTTCTCTTTCTGTATGTCTCCTTTCTATCTATTTATTTCTTCTACCCTACATCAGTAACAGACAAAAAGGCACCAAGAAAAATAAGAATAAAGATAATTTTTTTTCTGATAGTCCCTTAGGTCTAATGTTACAATATTGGGGATATAATCTGTGGATTTAGGACAAAAAAAAACAAAAACAAAGAATAGTTAAATGTTGCTGTTTCTTCTGGATCCACCGTATTAGGACTGGCTGTCTTTAATTTGGACCAGGTGAGGACTGGATATATCAATTATAGATAAGTGAGTACTCATAGATTAAAAACAAAATGGAACCAAATATATTTCATTTTGTGTGATTTAAAAATCTTTAACATGTAAGTTTATCTAAGTTTGATAAAGTAAAAGTAAAAGATGTCTTTAAAAATTATTTTTGCCAGTCTAGCCAATTAGGATTATATTGTCCCCTAAAGGAAGGGGTAATGCTTTGATTAGAAACAAAAAAGGTTGTAATTAGGTCAGTTAACGATTTTGCATAACAAAGGAATGAAGTCTAGGTGGTTTGTAACCTTGTAAGGAGGCCCAACCCCAGAGTCAATGAAAAGAGCATGGTTATCTTTCCTGCTGGTTTGAAGCAATCACTTCTGGGTTTTCTGCCACCACTGAAACTGTACTGAGTCCACCATGTTGAAATTTTCAACATGATGATGATTTTAAAGTCAGGCAGTCCCATTTAACTCATTGATTCTATGTTTGGAACAATTATGTTTTCTTAAGACATTAATCTGATCTTGATAAAAATTTACAAAAACTAACCTAGAAAGTTTTGCATTTTACCCCTTATCACTCTCTTGCTCTTGACCACCATGATGTGAGGTGCAAATCCTGGAGATCTCCCTGTCTCCATTTCCTGCCACCATGCCCTGAGATCCACAGGCTGGTCCCTGGCCTCACTTGGACTGAACCATGAGCAAATGGATCTTCCTTCCTTTAAGTTGTGTGGTCAGTTGTTTTGGATATAGCCATGAGAATGCTGACTAATAAACTTTATTAAAGGAGCTCCTTACCTAGAGGCATGGACTTTAAGTGTACTTGGCTGGTGGGTGACATTCTCTTTCCACACTACTTCCCTCTGTGTCCTGAAGTGCCTCAGACTATATTCTTTATCCCTTTCTCATCTAAAGCACATCCTAAAATCTCTTGAAAATAGGCTGCACCCAACTGATAATATAAAGCTATGTTTAGTAAGCTTTTCCTATAGCAAGCACCTCAGCAGTTTTGGTATGTACCTGTGCTGGCCCATCTGGACATCTCTCAATTAATTATCTAGTTATTTGCCCTAAGGCCTATTCCTATTTTCAGCTCTTGTTGACTCTGAGGGTGGATTACTTTTTGCCTGTTTTATTTGGGCTAATCTTTGACATTCACTTCTGCATTAGCCTGATCCTGTACAAAGGTTGGAAATCTGGATTCACATTTATCCCTGTTTTCAGTGTCACTCTCATAATATTGAGACAGGGAAAAGGACCTGGGAATAGAAAAGGTTGAAAGAGGCTATCTGTATCACCCTCTGAGGACAATCTGAGAAAATAAGGAGAAGTGGAGGGCACCAGGACATCAGCGCCCACCAGGCCACAAAAAAACTATTCAAATTAAGGATTGAAATTAGGCAAAATACGTTGGTCCCCCAAGATCCAATTCTAAGCAATCATAAAAGAGAAAATCGGAAAAATCACTAAAGTTTAAAAACTCACTTCCCAAGAGTTTCGGTGGAATGCCCTTTTCAGGGCTCCTCCCCCTGGTATGGAGGTAGCTGTTTTTGTCTTCTTTTTTTCTTGACTTAAACTTTCATTTTTCTACACTCTTCATTACTCCTTGGAATTCATTTGTTGTAATCTGCTGGACAAGAATCCAGTAAGAGGAACTACCCTGTAACATTTTGCCATCCCAGATGGTATGATTAGGAAAGGGAAGCAGCAAAGGGAGAATATTGTTGGGAGCGGTGAAGCTGCTGCGCCCTAAAGATGGCGACTAGAGGAAGTACCTCAGTGCAGTAAACAACTCCTAATAAGGCGTTGTGGTAAGACAGCAATGTCAGCTTATGTGCAGGCTAGCTTTCCTGACCAATTGGAGCTCAGATACGAGTCAGG
>PVLC010023221.1:0-25888 GCA_004027655.1 Graphiurus murinus
CTTAAATTCATCTGGAAAAACAAAAAGCCCAGGATAGCCAAAGTAGTTCTTAGCAACAAGAACCATGCAGGAGGTATCACAATACCTGACTTCAAACTCTACTACAAAGCCACAGTAATAAAAACAGCATGGTATTGGCACAAAAACAGACACACAGACCAATGGAGCAGAATAGAAGACTCAGAAACAGACCCACAGGTTTACAGTCAACTGATTTTTGACAGAGGAGCCAAAAGTATACACTGGAAAAAGGATAGCCTCTTTAACAAATGGTGTTGGCAAAACTGGTTAACCATATGCAGGAAAATGGAAATAAACCCCACTTTCTCACCCTGCACAAGAGTCAACTCAAGGTGGATCAAGGACCTGGAAGTAAGACTGGAGACCTTGCAGCTACTTGAAGAGGGCATAGGACCAACCCTTGAACACATAGGCACAGGTAAAAACTTTCTCAACAAGACCTCAAAAGCACAAACAACCCTCAGTAAGATCAATACATGGGATTGCATTAAACTGAAGAGCTTTTGTGCAGCAAAGGAAACTATCAAGAACCTAAACAGAAAGCCTACAGAGTGGGAGAAGATTTTTGCCAATTACTCTTCGGATAGAGGTCTAGTATGTAGGATACACAAAGAACTCAAGAAAATCACAGCTAAGAAAGCAAATAACCCAATCAAAAAATGGGCAAAGGATATAAACAGACACTTCACAAAAGAAGAAATACAAATGGCCAATAAATGTATGAGGAAATGTTCCACATCATTAGCAATCAGAGAGATGCAAATCAAGACTACCTTGAGATTTCACCTAACTCCAGTCAGAATGGCAATCATAAAAAATAACTGCTGGCGAGGATGTGGAGAAGTGGGAATTCTAATACATTGTTGGTGGGATTGCAAATTAGTGCAACCACTTTGGAAAACAGTATGGAGGATCCTCAGATGTATGGGAATGAACCTATCCTATGATCCAGCAATACCACTTCTGGGTATCTATCCAAAAGAATGGAAACCAAACTATCAGACTGATATATGTTTATCTATGTTTATAGCTGCACAATTCACAATAGCCAAACTATGGAAGCAGCTAAGATGTCCATCGACAGATGAATGGATTACAAAAACATGGGATATGTACACAATGGAATTTTACTCAGCCAAAAAGAAGAACAAAATCATGTTATTTGAAGGGAAATGGATGCAACTGGAAAACATTACGTTAAGTGAGATTAGTCAATCACAAGGAGTTAAGAAGCATATGTTCTCCCTAATATTCGGATGCTAGTGAGAAGATGGGGCATAAGAGGGTCTCCAGATGAAAGGAGAGACCCTTGAAAGCAAAGAAGTTGATTTAACTGAAGGGGTTGGACGGGGGGGGCACACTAATGTATACCAAGGTTACTCACTAAAGTGAACTTGAGAGGGAGGGAGGGCGAGGGAGCGGGGTGGGAATTTGGGGAAAGGGTCAAATGAGAATTGTGAGCACATGTATCATTATCAATTTGTACCTAACAAAGATGTATGCTTAAAATATATGAATAAAAATAAAAATTAAAAAAAATCATTACAAATTAAAATTTATTCTTAGGAGTGATTTATGTACTGTATTGTTCCAGCTTCTAGTCACTGTATAAATAGTGTTTTCTAAATGCCATTTCCCTCCTTTAAAAATTCAGGAAAGTGCTTCTGATACTCACTATATTTCATTTAAATAGCCTTCTTCCAAGTGATTTAAATATCCATGTTTTTAAAATTACCAATTTCTGTGTCAGATGTGCAGCACATCTTGACATGTATCCATTATTTATAGAAACTAGCCACATGACTTTTGGAAATTATTTTACTGGGAAACAACTTTTTATCTAAGTTTTGTGTGTCTTTTAAGGTAGGAGTTAGTATCTGAAACCCTCTAGGTGAGGGCCTTCCATAAAGTGCTTCCAGTATTACTATATAACAGTGTGACATTTTCAAATCATTGTGTCTGGAGTTGTTATGCTTTAGAAAACATCTCTGAAGAAAAATGTCGACATAATATGGAAGAAATGTATTTGTAAAACCTTGTTTCAATCCACCTATAAAATTAGATTTTCCTTATGTAGATATTATCTTATTTATTATCTGTTATGCGTTCTTGCTTCTTCTTTGTGACCTTTCTCAGATACTTTTAATCTATGTTACAGTCTTGTATATGAAATGGTTATTTGCTAAAGTCTTTGATGATCTAATTCCACAGTTATTTATTGGTCATATACTGGATATCTGGACTTATATTTGGGAGAACCTTAATGGGTCTATAGAAAAACAGTTATACTGATACTTGTTGAATCTTAAAATAGGTTTATGTATAAGGAAGGTCAGTGAAGTAATATAGAAATTAGTGCCTAACTTAGTATACGCACAAGAAATTTTAGATATTTTTCCAACCTATTAATATTAATTCTTTATTCTACATTCTCTTTACTGTTATCTATTATTTGTATTTAATTTATTTGGATGACTGTTTGTTTTTTATAATCCTTTGTTTGCTAGGAGTTCATTTTAATGATACTATATAAGCTGATCTTCCCACAGGTAGTCCTTGATCAGTGTTGCTTTGGGTGATTGTGAAGCAATTCTTAAATATCTAATTGCCCATGATATAACTATATCTTGAACATCTTCTTGAGTGTGTGTGTGTGTGTGTGTGTGTGTGTGTGTGTGTTTCTGTGTGTGTGTGTAGCTGTGGATTTAATCCAGGGGAAGTCTACCTCTGAGATATACCCCCAGCCCTATTTTATTTATATATTTTGAAACAAGGTCTCAATAAATTACCACACACTGACTTCAAATCTACAATCTTCCTCTCTCAGCCTCCCAATCTTCCTCAATATCAACTTAGTTAGGTTTCTTTTTTCCTTCCCATTTAAGTATAGCCAGAACCAGGAGAGTAAGTGACCATATATATGAATATTTGAGGATCTCAGAAGGTGTCTTTCCATCTTACATACTATCCATCTTATTTTCCTGTCACATTTTAGTTGATACAGCAATATCCTACCCATTGTCTCAATGTATTACTGAAAAGTAAAATTCCTTTTACAAATAAGAAACTGAAGTCCAGAAATTCAAATGACTTTTCCAAGGTTATTCAGGTAGTAAGCTTTGAAAATGAGATTCAAATGCTAAACCTGAGGTAGGATTCTTGCTTTTAGTATAGTTTAATTTTTAAGAAGCATATGTTATGCAGAAAAAGGTGATCTATTTTCCACATTTCTCTCTGAAATGAAGAATGATATAGATAATAGTTGCATATGAGGTCTATATATCCAAACTTTTATTTTACAAGACTTCAGTCTCTGTTTCTAAGTAATATTTCAAGCTACCACAAAAATACTACATACACAGTTCATGTTAGGAATGCATAATACAAAGTAAGTCATTGAACTGATGCATGAAGGCAAAATTCCCCCACCCTACTGCACACTTTCTTATGTTAATGGCAGCATAAACACATCCAGATTGCTACATTGGGCCCTCATCTTTGGTGACTGAGAGCTTTTCCTTTTATAATGTATCCTTTCTTCTGACTAAAATGCTGTATTCTGCTGACTCACTTTCAATTCAATTTCTTTTTTCATTTTTCAGGGCAATCTCATTTGTTCAGGAGGGGCAAAATGACTTGATCTGAAGGATTGAAGTTTTATACTCCATTTTTTCATTTGAAACCCAGAAAGAGCTAATGAAAAGCCTTAGCTTGGTTTTTCTCTTAAAAATATAGCACAGCAAAAAGACCAGTCTAGTAAATAAGTAGGTTACCCCCCAACAGGCTAATGTGAGTCATGGGAAAGCCAGAAGCCTTTTTTTCCTTAGTTCTCCTCTGGTTCTCTGTAGAGCATGGTGATAGTTGGAAGTATTATTGACTTTGCTACACTTTAGATTTGCCTCATAAAGTGGATCATTGTCTAGCTACCTCTTCACTGTGTTTTTGTTGTTGTTGTAGTACTACGGGATTGAACCCAGAGACATTCTACCCTTGAGATACAACCTTGGCCTTATTTTTCATTTTTTGTTTTGAAACAAAGTCTCACTAAGTTGCTGAGGCTAACTGAAAGCCTGTTATCTTCCTGTCTTGACATCCCAAGTACTGAGATTACAGTCATGTGCCACCACACCCAGCTTCCAGCTGTATTCACATTATTCCTTTACTTGAGCCTGTACATGCCACTGGAGGATTTTTTTCTCTTCCTAGGGCTTAAAAGAAGCTAAGTCTTTGAATATTACCAAAACAAAACACTTTATAGTAGTTTTTTCTCCAGGAGCAGAAAGTCAGTAAAGGAAACAAAGTGGCAGCCTCTTGGATAATGCATATTAGAATAGCCCAAAATTATCTAAAGAAGAGTTTCTTGGTGGAAAGAGGTTCTTAAGCAGGTGGGATGCAATTTGAAAATGCTGGTGATGGGAAAAGGAAAAGTTGAATGGGTGATAATTGGAGAAAAGCATTTTACTTTTCCAGTGGCTGAATGGTAGTTTTTATTTTAGTATAGCAGATCCAAGAGAGCCTTTACCATCATAATGGCACCTTAAAATACTTCATGTAAAAAAGTGTCTTTGCCTCCTTCAAGCACTTATTTTAAGTGACTCAAAGATTAGCTATGGCTTATTACAAAGTCTCTAGGTAGAGGAGACTAGTTACTGGACATGCATTTGAAAGTAGTTCATTGAAAAGATTTCTGAGGATCCTGCTGCATAGTTACAAGTATATGACAATAACAGGCAGGTGGCACTCACCTGTATTCTCAGTACTTAGAAGCCTAAGACAGTTGGATTATAGATTTGAAGCCAACCTCAGCAACTTAGTGATACACTCTTAAAAATAAAAAGGGTGGGAGGTGTAGCTCAGTGGTAGAGTTCCACTGGGTTCAATCCCCAATATCATCACAAACTAAAATAATATAAAACACATGTCAGTAAAAGTCTATGGAGAAATAGGATGCTGTGTGGGCCAGAAAAATCTAGAATTTTTAGCATCTAGGATAGTAAAATTCAGGGAGAAGTGAAGCAGGAATTTTCATCTTATTTACACCTTATCTATTTACACTTTAGTTTCTATGACATTGAAATAAAAGAAACAACTAATGAAATCTATATGATGTGCTGATTAAACTGCCAAAAGAAATCTCAAAACAGTAAAGTATCTGAACTGCATTAGGTATATTGATATTCACATTCAGCCAGTTGTAAACAGAATTATGGGAGCAGAAAGCAAAACAGAGAAACTTTATTGATTTGTAGTTTGGTCAGAAAGGCATGTTTAAAGCTGAGGTTCAGAGATATGGTGTTGTGAAAGAAAATAAGACGGCTGAAGGGAGGTAGGATATTTTGCATAGTTAAAAAGAAAGGAATGGAGTTGGAGAAGTTCAAGCTCAAATGTGAAACCATGGGAAAAGGGGCAGTAATTACCTTACCTGCTGGCAATGTATTGTGGCCCTTACTTGCTCATGTAATGCTGGTTTTGCTGGAATAAAAAAGGTGGGGCATGGAAGCTTACCACCAGGTTTTAAATGGAGGCCTGGGAAGCCAGGTAACATGTGGCAGGGTTGGAATCCCTTCAACCAGGCCCAAATGGAGCAATTTGTGAAGTTGTGAGGATAAAGTCAAAGATGCAAGAAAAACCCCGTGACTTAGAAATGCCAGAAATGTAGAACTACTGTGAGAAAAGGTTGCAAGCTGTGAGCCCTGGAGCCAAGCTCAAAGTGAGTATGTTGCCTGTTGCTATCAAGCAGGCCACAAGTGCAGGGCTTCCCAGACCCCTTGGAGATTACTTATCACCACTATGTGCTACAGATGCCAGAAATGGAGCTTCAGTATCAAATGCTTACCCTGCTGGAATTTGATTCTGTGTTAGTTCCATTCTTTTTTTCTATGGTCCTATTCTTCCTTTTGGAATGTAAATATTTACTTTGTGCCATTGTATATTGTATATTGGATGCATGTAACTTTCATTTTATTTTTATTTTTTTAAAGGGGCTCATAGCCAAGAATTCACTTTGACTCTCGGAGGATACTTTGGACTTTAGGATTTTTTAATGATGCTGGCACTGTTAAGAATGTGACAATTCTTGGAAAGGGACTAAATGTATTTTGCATTTTGAGGTGATTGTGAGATCTAGGGAACCAGGGGCAGAGTATAATGATTTGGATTTAAAAATTCCCCCACTCCTCACAGAAACAAGGTAATAATGTTGGAAGTGGAGCATGTTTACTAAGGAGGGTTCCCTGGGGGTGTGGCCTTAGGGATTATATCAAGTTCTCTCCTTCCTTTGCTCTACTTTATCCTCAAAGATGTGTGAGAGGAACTTTGTGCACTATCTCTCCACTCCCTGACACCATACTCTGAGCTTTAGACACTGGCCTAACGTAGACTGAACCAAAAATTTCCAAAAAAAACTGTGAACAAATAAAATTTTCTATGTCACATGATCAGATCTTTTGGATTAGGCAAAGAGGATGATGACTGAAACAATTTATTTGCTCACAGTTCTGGAGGTTTCAGTCCATGGCCCTTTTGACCTGTTAAAAATAAGTAGTAGAGATGGCAACAGAGTACGGACTCTTTAACAAGGCTCTCTCTAACTCATCCTGGAAACTCTGAAATGAGAAGCATTCTAAGTCCCAGACTACCCTTATGGGAGGTGGGAACCAAAGAAAAGAAACTCAATAATATATACAAGGCCACCTTTAAACACTCAGGCTGAAAAAAAAAGCAACCAACCAGGGACATGAGAACAACAGCACACACCATGGATGGACAGCAGACTGCACCCCACGGACCAGTAGGAACCTTTGGAATACATGAAAAATCTTATAATCAGAAACCTGAGACCTACTTCATAGACATCAAGCTCACCAGCTAAAGAATCAACCCCATGATAACAAAACAGAGAATGACAACCACATTCACATCTCTGTCCATTCCAACCCCCACTCCAAAGGAAAATGCACCCAGAAAGGTGAGTGCTGAACCTTTACAGGGTAAATGAAAAGAGCCCATAAGAAGAGGGAGGAAACACGCACAGACTGGCTGCATGCTACACAAGAAACTCTTAGAGGAATACACCAGGTCTGAAAGCTTCAGACCAACCCAGCTTTCTCTGTCCCAAGCTTGCACTGGGATGGGCCCCAGAGGCACTCCAATGTCTGTGCAGGCAAAGAAAGACATACGGCCAGGGTGTTACTCACTGCAGGAGACCAAAACATTGGAGCTGAAAATTAATGTTATTGCTATAGGTTACTGATCAAGTGAGAATGCTTAGAACATGCTGAAGAACCTACTGTAACCTTAAGCCACAGAAAGTATCCATGAAGATCCAAGAAGACAGCAGAGGTAAGGTGCAAAAGTTTTTTTATTTAATTGTTGTTTCATATAAGTTTTGTTTTCTTTTTATTCACCTTTTTGTTCTGTATGTTTTTTTTCTGTTGCTCTGTACTTCTGTATTTGTAATTTTTTCCTCTTTCCTTTTTTTTTTTTTTTTTTTTTTGCACTGCAGGGGATTGAACCTAAGAATGCTGGGTTGCTTGGACCACACTCCCAACCCCCCAGCCAAGAAGATCCTCCTCCCAGTGACCATTAGGGGCCAGCCCCTATGTGTACCTCCTATCTAACCTGCCTCCTTACCAAAGTAGGAGACAGAGAGGATGAAGGGGCAGGCTTGAACAAGAGCTTTTAAAAAGCATTCACATTCTCTGATAAGCAAACCTCAAATGGCATTGGATGTTTCCTTGCAAGGTTTTTTTTTTCTTCTTGATTTGAGACTTGCTTAGCAGCAAGCAGACAGAGACCTAGAATAACTGCAGCCCACTACTTATGATCTACACACAGTAAAACAGTGGGGTGATATGGGATACAGACCTCAAAGTCAGCAATAAAGGGTGATAAATACTCAACAGAAAGCAAAGAATACCCATACAGTAGAAGCTATTCACTTTTAAGGCATACCTTGAAGTAAATATCTACCATCATAAAAGGATATTATAAAGGGAGAGAGATTAGAAATAGAAAACCCACAAAAGAGAGAGTCATCAAAAGCAAAAAAGATATAAACTTTAGAGAAATGGGTGGAATATTCTGTATGTGTCTACTAGGTCCATTTGGTTTATGGTCTTCCTTTTTTTGTTTTGGTATTTAAAGGTCAGAGAAAGTTCAGAGAGAGCCTGAAAGAAATGAAATATCAAATCAACAAACAATCTGATACCCTGAACAGGAATAAAAAAAGAAACTCTGAAGGACGTAAAGGATGCAATAAATGAAGTGAAGATATCAATACAAACCATCAACAGTAGACTACACCACATGGAAAACATAATCTCACTTTTAGAAAATTCCCAATCCAAAAATAAATGCATAATATATAATTTAGAAACAACAATTTGACAGCATGAGTTGGGTATTGAAGAGCTCTGGGCTAACTTTAAAAGAACAATCCTAAGAATAATAGGCATAGAAGAGGGGATAGAAGCTGAAACCAAAGGAATCAGAAATCTTTTCCGAGAAGTAATATCAGAAATTTCCAAATGTGGAAAACAAGGTTGACACACAGGTCCAGGAAACATAGAACCATCATTAGACAAGATCAGAGAAAAGGTTCACCATGCCATATATTAATAAAATTGAATAATGTAGAGGCCAAGGAGAGAATCTTAAATGCAGCAGCAGCAGAAGACCAAGTGACATTCAGAGGCAAATCAATAAGAATCACTCAGACTTCTCAAACCAAGTCATGAAAGCCAGGAGGCCCTGGAGTACCATTTTCCAAATTCTGGAAGAAAACAACTTCAGGACAAGACTACTCTACCCAGCAAAGCTATCTTTCCAATATGACAGGGAAATAAAAATATCCCATGACAAACACATTGAAAAAATTTATGCCATCCAGACTACCACTAGAGAAAGTACTCAGATATAAATTACAAAGAAGAAATAAAATATAAACATCAGAACCAGCAAAACAATGCTCTCCATCAAATGAACAACTAAACAAAGAAGAGCAAGCACTATTTTTTTTTGCAGTACTGGGGGTTGAACTCAGGGGCATTCTACCTCCGAGCTACACCCCCATCCCTATTTTTTATTCTTTATTTTGAAACCGAGTCTCACTAAGTTGTGGAGTGCCTCACTAAATAGCTGAGGCTGGCCGCGAACCCGGATCCTCCAGTCTCAGCCTCCCAAATGCTGGGATTACAAGCATGTGCCAGCACTATTTCAAACAGAAGTCATAGCTCAAAATGTTAGAAATTAAAAATCACCTCTCAATAATAATACTGAATATCAATAGCCTTGACTCCCCAAACAAGACGTAAGGTGGCAAAATGGATTGAAAATCATAATCCATCTATGTGGTGTCTGCAGGAAATGCACCTTACAAGCAAAGATCCTCACAAACTAAAGATGAAGGGCTGGAGCAAGGTAATCCACAATAATGGAACTCAAAGACAAACAGGGATAGCAACTCTTATAACAGACAAAATAGACTTCAAGCCTAAAATTATCAGAAGAGGAAAAGGTCATTTTTACTAGTAAGAGAAACAATTAAGCAAGAGGAAATAATGATAGTCAACATTTATGCACCAAACATAGGAGCAGCCATTTTCATAAAATAAACTCTTCATGATATAAAGTCACACATAGATAAAAATACAATAATACTGGGAGACCTCAACACTCTTCTTACACCACTGGATTGATCTTTTAGAAAAAAAGGCCAGTAAAGATGCCACAGGCAGCCGGGCGTGGTGGTGCATGCTTGTAATCCCAGCATTCGGGAGGCTGATACCAGAGGATCTGGGTTCAAGGCCAGCCTCAGCTACCTAGTGAGGCACTCCGCAACTTAGTGAGATTTGGTTTAAAAAAAAAAGAATAAAAAATAGGACTGAGGGTGTAGCTTGGAGGTATAATGCCCCTGAGTTCAGTCCCCAGTATGACAAAAAAAAAAAAAAAAAAAGATGCCACAGGCCTAAGAAACACCATAAACCAAATGGGAGTATTAGACATATAAAGCTAAATTCACATTCTTTTCAGCTGCCCATGGAACCTTCTCCAAAATAGATGATATCCTGGGTGATGAAGCAAGAACTAGTAAATTAAAAAAATGTAACGCAACCCCCTCTATCTTTTCAGACCATAATGGAATGAAACTAGATATCAACTATAAGAAGACACAGAGAAGAATCATAAACACATGGAGACTGAACATCACTCTACTGAATGGGGAATGGGTCATAGAAGAAATAAGGGGATAAATAAAGAAAATCCTAGAAACAAATATAAATAGAAACAACATATCAAAATCTCTGGGACACCTTGAAGGTAGTATTAAGAGACAAATTAATTGCACTGAGTGCTCACATAAGAAGGACAGAAAATCACCATATAAATAACGTAATGACACACCTCAAAGCCTTGAAAGTCTAATGTTAAAGCCATGTAATCATTAAAATCAGAAGAGAAATCAATGAGGTAGAGAATAAAAAACAAACAATACAAGAAAACAAAAAATACTAAAAGCTGGTTCCTCAAAAAAAAAAAAAAAAGATAAATAAACCACTAGCCATCCAAACAAATAGAAAGAGAATCAACCCAAATTACTAAAATAAGAGATGAAAAAGATAATATTACCACATACAGTGTGGAAATCTAGAGAAATATCAGAAACTCTTTTGAAAAATTATATTCAAACAAAATGAAAAACCTAGAAGAAACTGAGAAATTGACAAATTTCTAGACACAAACTTCCTAAATTGAATAAAGATGTGCAAAATTTAAACCAACCAATAGCAATGAAAGAAATTGTAACAGCAATAAAGAGCCTACAATTGAAGAAAAGTCCAGGTCCAGATAGTTTCCTAACCGAATTTTATAAAACCTTTATGTAAGAACTAATCCCAATACTTCTCAATCTCTTCCATGAAACAGAAGGAAACAGGACTCTCCCAAAGATATTCTATGAAGTCAACATCACACTATTAACAAAACCAAATAAAGACAGCTCAGGAAAAGAAAACTACAGAACTAAGTTCTGTAGTTATGAAGTTAGATGCAAAATTTCCAAACAAAATACTAGCAATGTGTATTCAAAACCACATCATGAAAACTATACACCATGACCAAGTCAGGTTCATCCCAGGAATGCAAGGCTGGTTCAATATACAAAAAACAATTCATGTGTTTAGCCACATAAACAGAATTAAAGACAAAAATCACATGAACATTTCAATAGGTGCTGGAAAAGCATTTAACAAAATCCAACACCCATTCATGCTAAAAACACTGCAGAGAATCAGAATAGAAGTAAAACACCTCAACATCATAATAACAATATATAATAGGCCCACAGCCAACATCATATTGAATGGGGAAAAACTATGAGAGTTCCCCTTAAAAACAGGAACAAGACATCAATGTCTATTATCACCACTTCTTTTCAATATAGTACTTGAGATTCTAGCCAATAAATAAGGCAATAGAAGGAAATGAAAGGAGTACAAATAGGAAAAGAAGAACTGAAACTATCTCTATTTGGAGATGACATGATATTATACTTAGAAGACCCAATAAACCGAACCCAAATGCATATAGAATGCATCATCAAATTCAGCAAAGTGTCTGGTTACAAAATCGATCTTAAAAAATCAGAAACTTTCCCATATGCCAACTTATGAGTCAACTGAAGAAAAAATCAGGAAAACATTCCCACTCATGATATCACCCAAAACAATAAAATACTTAGGAATAAATGTAACCAAGTAGGTAAAGATCTCTATAAGGAAGATTATAAAACACTGAAACAAGATATTGAAGAAAACTTAGAAGATGGAAGGATCTCACATGGTCTTGGATAGGCAGAATAAATATCAAAATGGCCAGCCAATTCTTCCAAAAATGATCTACAGATTCAATGTGATGCCCATTAAATTACCAAGGTCATTACTCACAAACATAGAAAAATAAATTCTTAAATTCATTGAAAACAACAAAAATCCCAGAATAGCCAAAGCAGTTTTCAGCAACAAGAACCATGCAGGAGGCATCAAAATACCTGACTTCCAACTATACTACAGAGCCATAATAATAAAAAAAAAGCATGGTCTTGAAACTAAAACAGACACATAGATCAATGGAGGAGAATAGAAGACTCAGAATCAAATCCACACACTTACAGCTAATTGATTTTTGACAAAAAACATACACTGGAAAAAAGATAGCCTCTTCAACAAATAGTGTTGGCAAAGCTAGTTAACCATATGCAGAAAAATGTAAATAAATCCTATTTTCTCATCCTGCACAATAATCAATTCAAGATGGATCAAAGACCTGGAAATTCGATCAGAGTCCTTTCAGGTACTTGAGAAAAGCACAGGTCCAAAACTTCAGAACATAGGCAGAGGTTAAAAACTTTCTCAACAAGAACCCAAAGACACAAGAAATTAAAAGGAGGATCAATAATGAGATTGTATTAAACTGAAGAGCTTCTGTGCAGCAAAAGAGAGCTGACAGAATGGGAGAAAATTTTTGTGAGCTACTTTTCTGATAGAGGACCAATATCTAGAATACACAGAGAAGTCATGAAACTGCCAATAAATAAATAAATAAATAAATAAATAAATAAATAAATAAATAAATAAAACTCAATAGAAAATGGGCAGGTGAGCACTTTTAAAAGGGGGAAATACAAATGACCAATAAATGTATGGAAAAATGCTCAACATCACTAGCAGTCAGAGAGATGCAAATATAAACTACCCTGGGATTTCACCTAACCCCAATTAGAGTGGCAATCATCAAAAACACAAGCAACAACAAATACTGGTGAGGATGTGGAGAAGTAGGAACTTTAGTACATTGTTGGTGGGATTGCAAACTACTGCAGCCACTTTGGAAAAAAGTATGGAGGATCCTCAGAAGAATAAGAATGAACCTACCATATGACCTAACCCTAATTAGAATGGCAATTAATGAAAACACAAACAATAACAAATACTGGTGAGGATGTGGAGAAGTAGGAACTCATACATTGTTGGTGGGATTGAAAATTACTGCAACCACTTTGGAAAACAGTTATGGAGGATCCTCAGAAAAATGAGAATGAGCCTACCATATGACCCAGGTATACCACTCCTGGATGTCTACCCAAAATAATGGAAACCAAACTACCAGAGTAATGTGTGCATATCTATGAATATAGATGCACAAATCACAATTGCCAAATTATGGAGCCATCCTAGATGTTCATGACCAAATGAATGGATCACAGAAATATGGGATATGTACACAATGGAGTTTTACTAAGTCATAAAGGAAGATCAAAATTATTTCAGCCATGTGTAGTGGCTCACACTTGTAATCCCAGTACTTGGGAGGGTGAGATAGGAGGATCTGGGTTTTCAGACAGCCTCAGCTACTTAGTGAGGCCCTCCATAACTTAGTGAGACCCTATTTCAAAATAAAGAATAAAAAAATAAGACTGGGAGTGTAGCTCAGAGGTAGGATGTCCTGAGTGTTCAATCCCAGTACCAAATATATACATATATATATAATTTGCAGAGGAATGGATGAAACTAGAGAACATTATGCTAAGTGAGATTAGTCAGTCACAAACAGTGAAAAATTGATATTCTCCCCAATATTCAGAAGCTAGGGAGAAAATGGGACATAAAAATGACTCCAAAGGAGAAGAAACCTTAAATGAGTAAATAAGGTGACCTGAGGGAGATGGGAGAGGGTAAGAGTACACCCTAATGCACATGATGTACACTCACATACATATCAAATTCAATCGCTAACTGAACATGAGGAGGGAGTGGAAGAGAATGTTGTGGCAATTGGGGAAGGGCTAAATGAGTGATGTGTGCATGCATGCCACTACTGTCCTGTACCTCATCAAGATGTATGATTACTATACACCAATAAAAAATAAGATAGTATGTAGTAAAAGGACAAGTATATCCAAATAATAGCCAGAAGAATGTTTTTTTTTCTTCTTCTGTGGCACTGGTGATTAAGCTCAAAGACATTCTACCTCTGAGCTACACCCCTAGCCCTATTTTATTTATTTTTAAATTTTGAAACAGAGTCTTGCTAGGTTGATGATAATCTTAGTACTTGTTGAGGCTGTCCTTGAACATTTGATCCTCCTATCTAAACCTCCCAAGCAGATATACTTGTTGAATTGAGGAGAATTTGAAAACAGAAATCCAGAAAAACAGTATGCTTTGTCCTTTATACTTGTATTACTATAAATATTAAATACTTTCAGTTTTCAGCTGTCAAAAAGACAGTCACACAAATATGTACAATCAGAAGAAGAGTACAGTGAACTTTATTGAAAAAAGGCTAGATTGCTTGTTGGTTGTCATTATCTCACTTCTGAGTCACAAGTTCTTTGATTCTAGTGGCTACATCTCATTTGTCTTTCTATTATCTACTGTCTCTTGCAGAGTATATCATAAACTGTAGACACTAAAGCTGTCATGTTAAATTGGGTATTATATACTAAGCTGGATTTTAGTGATTACATTGATCTAATTAATGTGTTTCATATGTAAAAGCACAGTGACATACCTAAGGACATTTGGAATGTTTCTTGACTATTTTAAGCAAACTCAGATAAGTTGCAGTTTGTATAATTTATTTTTATTTAGGAAATGTTTTTTCTATGCAGGTAATTTAAATTTTTACTTTCCATGTGTGAATTATTCATAACTTTGAGATACTGAATTAGTGATATTCTACAAATATCTAGCACCTTTTTTCATGTCAAGGAAAGGTGGTGATGATGAGATGATACTGATGGAAATGATAGCATAAAGATTTCAAAAGCCAAATATAATTGCCTGTATAAAAATTTTCCCATGGCAAAATAAACATCAATTTATTTCTTGAAGATCTAGTGTGTTTAATATTTTATTATTAATGTTGAGAAAAATAATTTGAAAATACTAATTTTCCTCAAATTCCCCCTGCAGGAAAATAGTAGAAATTAGCTCTTTTACTTAATGTTTGTAACTTTAAAATTGAGTAATCCACCAGAGACATAAATTTTAGCTACTATTCTTGTTTAGGAAAATCAGAAAACTGCAAATACTGATATCATAATTTGATAATGTGATATCATAGATATGCACACAAAACTATCACACAAAACTCTTGTGTTGAAGGCTTGGTCTTCAATGCAGCAATGTACAAATGTGGGGTTTTTGGGGTCATTGGATAATAAAGTCATTGATTTAATCAGTGAAGGCATTATTAGGAACTATAGTAAATGGGACCTAATTGAAGCAGTGGTTTTTTGAGGATGTGCCCTTGGGGAGTGTATCTTGTGACTGGCCCTTTCTCTTTTTTTCTGCTTCCTGGTTGACATGACTAGAGCAGCTTTTATTCACCATGGCCTTCTGTCATGATGTTCTACCTCACCTCAGGCCCAAAGCAATGGAGCCAGATCACCAGGGATGAAACTGAGCTGAAATAAATCTTTCCTTCTCTAAGTTGTTTTTCTCAGATATGTGTCACAACAAAAAGGTGACTAATAGAGCAACCTTCTCAAATAATGGCAAAATCTTCTCCATATCAAATATATTGCTTTGCATATCTCCATCAAATTCAATATTAATTTTTTCGGAAGTCCTAACATTTGGAAGGGCCCAAGGAACCACTAGATTATAGTCAATATCCTTTTGCCAGACACAAACACTTAATTATGTTTTCTGAACATGTATTATATATATAATTTGTTAGCAAAATACCATGAGACTAGCTATTTTATGTGCTTTTATTGGTGCATTATCATATCACATCATAATGTAAATCATGTTGACATTGACATACATGCACACAGCACTTGGTTCCTCCCCGCCTCCCCATTTCCCCCCTTCCCAATCAGAGGTCTGAGACTGAAATTGGGATTTTCACATATATACACAGAGTTGATGTTAATATTTCCATTAATGAACCTCAGTCATTCTCCTGCCCTTCTCTTAGAACATTTCCTTGGCTCCACTGAGGTTTCTCCTCCATTATCTGGAGTCCCTCTCACAACACAGTTACTCTCTAGCTTGCACATATTAAAGAAAGCATATGTCCCTTCACTTTCTGTGATTGACTAATCTCACTTAACATAATGTTCTCCAGGTTTTCCATTTTCTTGCAAATGACATTATTTTATTCTTCTTCATTGCTGAGAAGAATTCCATTGTGTGTATTTCTCATAGTTTTGTGATCCATTCACAAAACCAACTGGGTTGGTTCCATAATTTGGCTATTGTGAATTGTGCAGCTATGAACATGAGTATGCATATATTAGTGTAGTTCTCTGGTTTCAGTCTCTTTGGAAAGATACCCACGAGTGGTATAGCTGGATCATATGGTGAATCCATTCCCCGTTTTCTAAGGAATCTTCATACTGATGTCCATAGCAGCTGAACTAGTCTCCAATAGTTTGCAATTCCACCAAGAGTATAGAAGAGTTCCTATTTCCGCACATCCTTGCCGACATTTATTGTTCTTTGACTTGGTGATTGTCATTCTGATTGGGGTTAGATGGAATCTCAATGTAGCTTTGATTTGCATCTCTCTAATGGCTAAAGATGTTGAACATTTTTTATGCATCTATTGGCCATTTATATCTCTTCTTTTGTGAAGTGTCTATTTGATTCAGTTTCCCATTTCCTGACTGGGTTATTTGTTTTTCTAGTGTAAAGTCTTTTAAGTTCCTTGTATATTCTAGATATTAATCCTTTGCCAGAGGGGCAGCTGGTAAAGATCTTCTCCCATTCTGTAGGCTTTCTCTTTACACTGTTGATGGTTTCCTTTGATGTATAGAATCTTCTTAGTTTAATGCTATCCCACTTACTAATTCTTGTTTTCATTTCTTGAGTTTTGGGGGTCTTGCTGAGGAAGCTTCTACCTGTGCCTATATGTTGGAGTGTTGAACCCATGCCCTCCTCTACTAGTTTCACCATTTCTGGTCTAACTCCCAGGTCTTTGATCCATCTTGAATTGACTCCTGTGGAGAGTGAGAGGTATGGATTTAGTTCCATTTTTCTACAAATGGATATACAGCTTTCCCAACACCATTTGTTGAAAAGGCTGTCTTTTCTCCAGTGTATGTGTTTGTCCCCTTTGTCAAAGATCAATTGGCTATAAGTGTCTGAATTTGTTTCTGTATCGTCTATTCTGTTCAATTGATCTATGTGCTTGTTTTTGTGTCAAGGTCATGCTGTTTTAATTACTATAGCTCCATAGTATAATTTGAAGTCAGGAGTTATGACACCTCCTGAATGGTTATTATTACTGAGAATTGCTTTGAGAATTCTGGGTGTTTTATTTCTCCATATAAAATTTATGACTGATTTTTCTAGGTCTATGAGAAGGACATTGTTATTTTGATAGGGATTGCATTGATTCTGGAGATCGCTTTTGGTAGAATGGCCATCTTGATAATATTTATTCTGCCTATCCAAGAGCAAGGGAGATCTTTTGAGATTTTCTTTAATTTTTTTCCTTAGTGTTTTATAATTTTCATTGCAGATGTCTTTTACTTCTTTGGTTAGGTTTACTCCTAGGTATTTTATTGGTTTTGAGGTTATTTTTAATGGAACTGTTTTCTGGATTTCTTTCTCTGTGGATTCATGGTTGGAACGAAAAGCTACTGATTTTTTTAGGTTGATTTTGCATCCTGCTACTTTGTTGAATTTGTTAATCAGCTCTTGTAATCTTTTGGTTGAGTTTTTTGGTTCTTCTAGTTGTAGGATCATGTCATCTGCAAATAAAGATAATTTTAATTCTCCTTTTCCAATTTAAATTCCTTTGATATCTTTATCTTGTCTTATTACTCTGGCAAGAGCCTCAAGGACTAAATTGAAAAGGAGTGGTGATGTTGTTCATTCTTGTCTTGTTCCCAATTTTAAAGGGAATTCCTGCAGTTTTTCCCCATTCAGTATGATACGGGTTTTGTGTTTGTTGTAGACTGCCTTAATGATGTTGATATATGTTCTTTCTATTCTGATTTTCTGCAATGTTTTTAGCATGAATGTGTGATGGATTTTGTCAAATGTTTTTTCAGCATCTATTGATATGATCATGTGATTTTTCTTCTTAGTTCTATTTATGTGATGAGTAACATCTATTGATTTGCTTATGCTGAACCAGGCTTTGATGGCAGAATTTTATTGCTGTTTCTATTTCTTTGCTTTCTATTGGTTTGTTTAGGTTTTCTATATCCTCTTGGCTCAATTTAGGTAGGTTTTATATGTTTAGAAATATGTATATATTTGTATATGTATATATTTTAGAAATATGTATATATTTCTTCCATGTTTTTCAGTTTATTGGAATATAACATTTCTAAATAGTTTCTGATGATCCTCTGAATTTCCCCACTGTCTGTGGTGAGGTTTCTTTTATTCATTTTTTATTTTAATAATTTGGGTTGATTCTCTCTTTCTTTTAGTTAGGTTGGCTAGGGGGTGTCTATCTTGTTAATCTTTTCAAAGAACCAGGTTTTTGATTTGTTGATGCTATGTATTTTTTTATTCTCTATTTCATTTATTTCTGCTCTGATTTTAATTATTTCCTGTTTTCTGCTGGCTTTGGGATTGGACTGTACCTGTTTTTCTAGACCCTCTTGTGTGTCATTAGGTGGTTTACTTGGTGACTTTCTGTTTTTCTTATGTAGACACTCAGCCTTATAAAATTTCCTCCTAACACTACCTTCAAAGTGTAATTTCTTTTAAAAAAATTCTTTCCTTACTTCTTTTTTTATGGTACCAGGGATTGAACCCAGGGGCATTCTATCTCTGAGCTATACCCCCAGTCCTATTTTTTGTTTTTTTATTTTGAAACAGGGCCTCACTAAGTAGCTGAGGCTGGTTGCCAACCCGGATTCTCTGGTCTCAGCCTCCCAAGTACTGGGATTACAAGTGTGAGCCACCAAGCCTGGTTCTCTTATTTCTTTTCTAATCCATTCCTCACTCAAGAGTGTATCATTCAGTCTTTATGTATTTATGTAATTTCTTTTGGTTTTCCTGTTGTTGATTTCTGCTTTCATTCCATTGTGATCTGAAAAGATGCAGAGAATTATATTACAACTTTTTACTTTGCTGGTGCTTTCTTTGTGTCCCAGAATGTGGTCTATTTTGGAGATGTTCCATGGGAATCTGAGAAGAATGAATAGAGACAATTCATTGTTAACCTTTAACACTGCTTTGTACTAAAAGAATCTTTATATACGTATTGTATTTTGTAACCTTTACTGTTTTCTTAATCCCATCAAATATCATGGGAAATGGCTTTTCTAATTAAAGATGTACCTACTCAACCTTTAGAAAAATAAGAATGTAAAAATTCCTGTTCTATATGCCTCACTGCAAAAAAGATAATATAAAAAACAGCTACTAACAAGCAATAAACAGATACGCTTCTTCACTGCATTCAGTGTGAGCATATTCTCATGACCTCATCTCATTTCATACCTATTGAAGGACCCCTGACCCCTTGGTCTGTGCTTCTAGACGTCTTCAATGCATTTTATCCATAAATTTGGACATTTCATATTGTCTCATATTTGGTGAATGTATAGATTCTGTTGTTATAATGTCTTCTGTATACTGTTGACTGTGCTTTTTTGAATGAACTCTCTTCCAAGAGTGATACCCTGTTTTCCATATGGTCTAGCCTTCCAGAGATGGTTTCTATTGCTGTCTTTAATTCATTTATTGACTCCTTCATTTAATTCAGAGTCTTTTTCTGGTTCTTTCTTAAAGCTTCAATTTCTTCCTTCATTTCCTGTATACTTTCTTTGAGGCCTTTCATCATATTGAAGATAAAAATTCAAAAGTATCCTTCTTTCATTTCTTGTAGATCAGTATTGGTGATCTGGTGATCTCCATTGTTGTTGAGTTGTGGGAGTTTATTGTTTCCTCACTATTCCTTGTTCTCATATTTTCAGAGTTCTCGGGTTTGTGTTTCTGTTGTCTTGGAATCTTCTTGATCTTTGTGTGTTAGTTATGTGTTTATTTGTTATAGGGTCTATCTGAGGATACATCTTCACCTCTACCAATCTGGCTCAGATAACCAAAGTTTTTAATTTGTCACCCAGAGCCTCTTTAACTAGATATAGTTCTTAGTGCAAGCAAAGAAGAGTGTCTGATTGACTGCAGGCCACTGTGTTCTGGCCCAAACTCCACAGGGCCCAAGACTATGGTGTTCTATTCAGAGCCTGAAGCTTGCTGGTTTGGACTTAATGCACCCCAGTGACTGCTGACTGTGATCTCATAATTGTGCAGAGTGCTGACCTCTGGCATCTGTGACCTGTGGGCTTAGGCTCAGCAAAGCTGGTGTTTACTATGTTCCAAATTTATGGCCCAGCTCACTGAACTTCAATGGCCCCTGGGACACCACTCCAGATCTACTTGTTACTTTGGTACTTGGTACTTTTAGTCACTAACATACATGCATTCCAGATAAAAACTCTGTTGGCAGAGAGTATTGAATTCCAAGCTTGTGGCTGGGATCAAATGATACCCTGCAGGGTCTCTGATCTCTTGGTGCAGTCTGGTCCATATGGCACTGTTGCACTCTCTGCCTTAGGCCCAAGGTCTGGCAAGGAGAGAGTCCACAGTTCCAGGTTGGGGGTTGGATGGCTCTGTTTCTTAGCCCCAGGGACACCACCCCTGTCCTGGGGTGCCACACTCCCAGGGGCTTATGCTGGTACTTGTAGCGCCCAACCACAGTCAGGCAGAAGTTCACTGCTTTGGAGTCTGCAACTTGGTAGGCTGAGTTATTTTCTCTAGACATCAGGAAATAATGCCCTATGATGATCCCTAGGAAACCTACATGGGCTAAAACTGCTGATTGTAGTTCCCTCCCACATGCCTCTAGGGGCTATCTAATAAATCATGTTTCTGCTGTGTTCAATAGTAGTTACCACCCCAACCTCTCCAGAGGTGATTTGCAGAGGCACAGGCCCCCACAAGTCTCCTTCCTTGCTACACAAGCCCCTGTGTCCAGGCACAGCCATTTCCCACTGGAATGGCTGGTTAAATTACAGTCCTGATGGGTGCTGTTCGGTGCTTCAGATTGCTGCTGGAAGTGATTGGCTCAGCACAGCCATGATGTCCAGATCTAGCTGGATCCCTGTTGAGGGTGGAGCGAAATTCCACTGATTTCACTGATAATCTGTAGTCACTGGCCTCACAACAATCCAGTTTCTCCCTGGAAGTCTCTGGAAGCCATGATGTCAGCAGCTGCCAGTTCTGGCACTGCCTGGCTAAGGTGACATCAGCACTGCCAGGCTTCATTCCCCAGGTGGCATGTGTGGAGAGCTTATACAATCCTCTGCTTTTTTTATTTTTTTAACTCCGATTCTGTCTCTTTTCAACTGTGAGAGTTGTTAGGTTCTTTGCTTGGGTCTCTGGAAGCTGTAGTGCTGACAGTTCTGGTATGGCTAGACAATATGGCTCTGCCTCAGCCCCTATGGCTGAAGTTATTTCCCAGGGGAGGTGCGCGGGGTATTTTTCTGTCCTCTGTTCTGTCTTCTGGCTTTGTTTCTGCCACCTTTCAATTTTTTGTTGCTTTGTTCAATTTTTTGCTGCTTTTTTCCTCTTGTCAAGATGCTGTTTTTGTAGCAATTTGGCTTTGAGTGTCAGTGGGACTAAGATGTGTTACTTCCCTCAGTCGCCATCTTCCCAGAATTCTAGGCTAGCTACTTTAAGATCTATTTTTTGCAGGTTTTTCTTATTATTATTGTTCATTATATAAGTGCATTAGGCAATTCTTGGTTGAGATACTTAAGCATCTTTGCAACACTATCTTTGCTCCTTTTCCTTTGAAACATGTATCCTCTTGGTCCCTGAATCAGTAAAAGTAACAATATTGGATATACTGATTTAATTTTTGGTAAAAATCTGCAGAAGGAATGTACTTTCATGACATTTGAGGAATTATGTAAATACTTTTAATAATATCATAATTACTCAAAACTTGATGTAAGATGGTATAGAATGGGATTTTTGGATGGCTTTAATATTGTTTCAGCCATGCCAATGATATAAGCTTTTCAAATATCTTCTATGACTATTCCCACATATGTCCCTAAATTTCAATCATCCCCTTGTTGGGTATCACGAAGGAAGTTGGCAATGTCAGAAGAAGGAATGTAATTATGGCTACATGGTCACTATCTGAACTTCAGATGGGACAATCTGCCCTTGACTGGATATGAGGCAGAGAAATGAAACAATTTGCTAAAGGTCAAACAAAAGACCAGGAAAAGTACAGTTACTAAGCTTCAAATATTCTAATAACTAGGCACCTGATTCTATTGCCTGGGTTTTTCAGGCCTGGTACTGACTGGTCTCCTACTGAATGCATTATTTCCAGTCATTTTCTCTAACTGGTCTTTAGACTGGAGCTAATCAGAAGCAACATCATGCAGTGGCAGACACAATACTATCTTAACATGGGACTCAAAATAAAACAGAGTTCAGATATGACTCAAACAGAAGAGTGAGTCAAGTTCTGCAATACCTCATTTGACCATTCTTCCTTTAGTTTACCTTGAAAACTCAAAGTTTATATTTATCTTGAAAAGTCATTCTATATTAGCACATGATTGACTTTTTGGCAAAATGATGGTAAATAGACAATAAAGTAAAAGTCCAAACACAGTAGGAGCTCATAGAGCCAGGTGTGGTGGCACATACTTGCAATCTTACTACTTAAGAGGCTGAAACAGGAGGATTTCAGGTTCAAGCCCAGCCTCAGCAACTTAGTGAGACTTGATTCCAAAATAAAAAATAAATTAATGTTAGAGGTATAGCTTGGAGGTAGAATGCCTCTGGGATCTATCCCTAGTACCACCACAAAAAGGAGCTCATAGAAATTTAGCTGACCTAACCTCAATATATTTATAGTTTCAAAGTGTATTATTAAAATAGTTATGTGTAAGTTCATGTACAATGAGACAACCACGTTTGCATAATATTCACTCAATTAAAACAAACATCATGCCGGGCGTGGTGGCGCATGCTTGTAATCCCAGCATTCGGGAGGCTGAGACTGGAGGATCCGGGTTCGCGGCCAGCCTCAGCTACCTAGTGAGGCACTCTGCAACTTAGTGAGACCTGGTTTCAAAATAAAGAATTAAAAACAGGGCTGGGGGTATAGCTCAGAGGTAGAATGCCCCTGAGTTCAATCCCCAGTACCGCAAAAAAAAAAAAAAAAAAAAAAAAATCATGTAAAAGATTCAGCCATAGAAGCTTGCCATGGAGATTATTCTAGCCCCTATGCTGCCACATAATAAGACATATAAATTCTTTTTTCCTTTTTAGAATTTTCTTGGAAAAACTCCCAATTGACAATATATTCTGTATTTGCAGCTGGCTAACTTAAGAGGCATAGTGAAGGAATGTGGGGAGTATTTTATCTAATTATTACCTTCAAAACTGTCTCTATGTTGGGCTCCTGATTTGCTACTTTTCACCAAAATTGTAAAAAGTTAGTAAGGTTGCTGAGGAAACTATTTCTCCAGTGGCTTGACATATATTTTAAGTGATTTTTTTTTAATTTTGCGTACTTTCCTAGTAAATAGAATTAGAGGCATTGGTAGGTTAAGGGATTCTCAAATTTGCATTCATGCTGTCTTTTGTAAATATAGATGCGAATTGTTAGAATAAGTCATTTTAACTCAGAGTTAGAAAGCATATACATTCAAAGACTATAGTTATGTTTTTCTATCAAAATGTTCTACCTGCTTTATCTAATTCAATTTTAAAACTCAATCTTTAGCTCACAAGGCAGCACTTATAGCTCTTATCCTGATATAACTGATTCCATTCTTAATTACATTTATAACAGCTCAGATTTAAAAATCAATCTATTATTCCCTTGTCATACTTAGAGAAGACTGATATATATAAGTATGTGCTTCTTGGTCCATACTAAATTGATGGATATGTCTACAGGAAACTGATAGACTGGATGACTGAGCCTATTTCAAAAATTTAGAAAAGTATCTAGTCTGATTATTCAGGGTGAAAATTTTGTTGTTAGAAATGGGTTCCATAAAATGTTTTAGAGATATATCATGCATGAAAGCATAAAATTATCACATTCACTCACATTATTTGATTTTTCCCCTTCTCTTCATTTCATATAATTTTAATTAATATAACATTCTCCTTTTAGGGTAATTCAGGATTTGCTTCAGTGATGGCAATACAAACTGGTACTCTATTATGTTGCTTCAGATAACTGCATTTCTGTCTTCTTTTATTGTAAATCAATAATGCAATTAACATAACAAAATCCCTATGAGCATTTATGTAATTATTGCTGGTATAAATAAAGAACCACAAAATAAGGTTTAAAATATTTTGAAACAAAAATCATAAGATAGAAAACCATTCACCAGAAAAAAACAAAATGGTGTAAATTTTATGTAATCTCTTTTGCTTTTTTACAATTTTATAAGGATTAAGGGAAAGAATACCAGAAATGAAATCAAGGAGCTCACTCTATTGACTGAATTTTTTTTTTTTTTTGCCACACTGGGGATTGAACTCAGGGACACTCTACCTCCGAGCTATACCCCCAGCCCTATTTTTTTTTTATTCTTTATTTTGAAACAGGGTCTCACTAAGTTGCGGAGTGTCTCACTAGGTAGCTGAGGCTGGCCAAGAACCCGGATCCTCTTGTCTCAGCCTCCCAAATGTTGGGATTACAAATGTGCACCACCACGCCTGGCTCGACTGAAATAATCGACATAATCCAGTTTGGTTCCCCAGAGAACATGTACTCCCCTTCAGTTATTTTGATAATATTTTAGACCATTATTTCCCTTGCTTCTTTTAAACTTGTTGACAAATAATTTTGCACATTAATAGGAAACTAAGAAGTCTTACTATTACAATCAAATAATACTTGCAAATAGCTTAATCTGATGTATTTTTAATGGCATTCTTGAGTTGTTTGCAAGATAATTAGGCATAAATGGTAGGATAGTTAGCATAAACATTTACATGGACACATCCTTCTTCCTTGTTCTCTGACACTACACATGCATTCTTGTCTCATTTTGGGTCTCCTATTTCTCAATCAATTGTACCAGCATTTGATTTTCACACACAGAATAGTAAAGACAATGAGGGACAATGGCAGAAATTCATATTAAGATAGATAACATAGCTAAACAGATAAAGATGGTAGATACAAGGGACAAATTCAGAGAGAGTTTCATTTATGTAGGTAGTGACTAAAGGTTTGGCACATCAGTAGACAATAAAATTCAATGAGATATGGTATCCAGAAGTGAGATGTTCAGATCTAAGTGTTTCTAAAAAGCCATAATAAACGCATATTGACAATGGAGAGTTATGGGGAAGAATTGTAGTTTCAAGTTTAAAGAGCATCTACATTCTTAGTTCAAAAAGAGTTTTTGCAGAGGTTGAAGGATGTCAGGTCTATGTAATATTGGGATCATTATTTCAGAAGTAACACTTGAATACTCATTGGGACATACACTATACAGCAACCAGCAGATTTACACTATAATATTAACCAGGGCATTTAAATCACTTGCTGGACACTTTTAGTGGCTTTCTAGATTTCTAACATACCTAGAATGATATATAAACTTCTTCTTTTTTTTTTTTTTTTTTTTTGCGGTACTAGGGATTGAACTCAGGGGCATTCTACCTCCAAGCTACACCCCCAGTCCTATTTTTTATTCTTTATTTTGAAACCGAGTCTCACTAAGTTGCGGAGTGCCTCACTAGGTAGCTGAGGCTGGCCGCGAACCTGGATCCTCCAGTCTCAGCCTCCCGAATGCTGGGATTACAAGCGTGCGCCACCACGCCCGGCT
>PVLC010023222.1:0-25895 GCA_004027655.1 Graphiurus murinus
TACCCAATCCATCCATTCAGTATTAGAGGGATTTATCTTGCTTTTGGGAGTTCCTTAACTACAATTTTCTTTTTTTTTTTAATGCTCAGTATGTTCCCAGTTTTCTAGGAGACGCTAGAGGTGATTCTGTTCTACACTAAAATGTGGCCAATCATGGAACACAGATCTAACTTGAAGGTGATAGAGCATTGCTTTCTCAGTTGTTATTTTTCAAGAGTTTTTAAGAGAATTTGCTTGTGCTGAGGGAGGTGGTGCATGCCTGTAATCCCAAATCCTCAGGTTGAGGCTGGAGGGTTGCAAGTTCCAGGCTAGCCTTGACAACATAGGGAGGAGACTTTGTCTCAGAGTTAAAAAAAAAAAAAGGGGGGGGGGAGACCGGGCATGTAGCTTGGTAATAGAATACCCCTGGGTTCAAGACAGGATGGGGGAGGGTTGAAAAAGGGAGACAATGTTTGTGTGTGTCTCTTTTTATAAGGGCAGTAATTACTTTCACAAGGGCTCCAACTTCCCAACTTCATGAGGTGAGAGAGAGAAGATGAGAATAAGAGGGAAGAGGGGAGAGGATGTGAGAAGGAGCGGGGGTGGGAGGCCTCTGTGTTTCTTACAAGACACTAGTATCACTTAATGTACTTAGGGCTTCACTCGATGACCTAAGTATCCCTCCCAAAGGTCCCACCTCCTAATGCCATCACATTAAGGGGCTAAAAATGTTAACATAAGAACTTTGAGGGAATTGAAATGTTCATTCTATAATACAGGGTTAAAAATTGTGGAGAGGAGCTGGGTGTGGTGGCGCACGCTTGTAATCCCAGCATTTGGGAGGCTGAAACCAGAGGATCCAGGTTCTCGGCCAGCCTCAGCTACCTAGTGAGGCACTCCGCAACTTAGTGAGATCTTGTTTCAAAATAAAGAATAAAAAATAGGGCTGGGGGTATAGCTCGGAGGTAGAATGCCCCTGGGTTCAATCCCCAGGAACACACACACACATACAAAAAATTGTGGAGGGTTCAGGAAGTGTAGATACTCAGGTCACATCATTTAAATGCATCTAAGCAGTAGGAGCGGCACCATAACCATTTGCCGTGCAGGTGCAGATGGAGAGGCTCAGGCTTTCATTATTTGTTCCTCTTAGTAATCCCAAGTAACTCTCTTCCTCTCAGAGCTATTGGAGAGATATATAACACACAGAGAAATAGTATAGGATTTGGAGTTGCAGAACCCGAGTTTAAGTCTTTTGTCAGCGATCAGCAAGTGTAATAAGCTGTAGTGGCTAATGTTATTGTTAGTATTTAAATGCATAACGTGGAGTCACTGGGATATCTTGGGAGTATCCCACTGAGACAGGGCCCACCATAAGGATGAAGGGAAAATGCACTTCTGGGCCTTGGCTCATGAGTGCAGACCCCAGGGGACTTCGTGTGTGCCACCCTCAACCAGTGTCAGCTTTGCATCCTTGAGATTAGGGTGCCCTACATATTCTCCTGAACAATGGCAGCAACTTATCTTTAGCACAGGACAAAATGCTTGAGTGCCAGTTAACATTTCCCCCTCTGTAGGTAAGTGATAAAAGAGCTCCCTTCTTTCTTTCAGAGATCCATCTTGATGTTTTCTTGTCAGAGCTGTATCTCCCCAAGTGGAAGCCCCGGGGAAAGCTGTGCCTGCATGTTTGTTTGCCTCACTCAATTTCATTTCCATTGTCAGGCCAAAAGATCCCAGTGTCTGGCATCTGTGCCTCTAGAATTTTATTCCTCATTATTAAAATACATTCCTGATTCTAGATCTACTCTTAGAATTTGTTGTAAGAATGTTAATAAAATTCCTAGAAGAATTAGAAAGAAGTATATAAATATGTTATTGTCATTTTAATTCTTGCTAAAGGTAATAGATATACTATTTTAACGTAAATTCATGTTATGATTCCCCCCCCCCCAAATTTATTTGTAGTGGCTTCAATGGGCATAGTATAATAAAAATAGAGAAATAGCAGCACTGAGGATAAAAAGGATATAAAAGTAAACGGAGTGTGGTTTTGTTCATAGACGAGTAAAGGCAGGCATAAATAGATATTACTTTCATTATACCCTTTTAATCTTTCAGATAGGTGCTACATGAGAGATACCAGTTCTACAATACTTTCAAAATGGTTTTAGATGCTTAAAGAAGATATGCTTGATTATGTCTGGGATGAACTCTACTGAATGTCCTGGCCAAAGGGTCTCATGCCTTTGATTTGTTTTTCATGTCCTTTTGTGTCTCTAGTTGGAAGGTTGTTGCTAGGTGACATCTTAATGAACTTATAACCCAAATCACATTTTCAAAACTCTATGGAACTGGTGTGGTGGCTCATGACTATAATCCTAGTACCTGGGAGGTTGAGATAGGAGGATCTACATTAAATGACAATTTCAGAAAGTAGTGAGACTCTCATCAACCTAGTGAGAACCTGTTTCAAAATAAAAATAAGATGGGGGTATATCTTTTTTTCCATGTGCTTTTATTGGTACATTATGGTCTCACATCATAATGTATACCATGTTAACATTGACATACATGCACACAGCACTGCCCCCCTCAAACTCCCATCTCCATCCCTCCCATACAGAGTACTAAGACTTATATTGGGATTTTCACATATGTACATACCGTCGATGTTAGTATTTCCAATAATGAACCTCAGTCTTCCCCCTCTCCTTCCCTTAGAGCACCTCTCTGGCTCCACTGAGGTTGCTCTTTCATTATCTGGAGTCCCTCTGGTATCCCAGTTACTCTCTAGCTTCCCCATATTAAAGAAAACATATGTCCCTTCACTTTCTTTGACTGGCTAATCTTACTTAATGTAATATTCTCCAGATTCTTCCATTTTCTTGCAAATGACATTATTTTATTCTTTATTGCTCATTAGAATTCCATTGTGTGTATTTCCCATAGTTTTGTAATCCATTCGTCTGTTGATGGACATCTGGGTTGGTTCCCTAATTTGGCTATTGTGAATTGTGCTGCTATGAACATGGGTATGCATATATTACTGTAGTTCTCTGGTTTAAACCCCTTTGGAAAGATACCCAGGAATGGTACAGGTGTATCATATGGTGGATCCATTCTCAGTTTTCTAAGGAATCTCCACACTGGGAGTGTATCTTGAAGGTAGAATGCCTCTGGATTCAATCTCCAGCACCACACACATATACAGAAAAACCCTTTATGGTACAAGGAAAATATATGTATGAAAACTGTGATAGGATTTTTCCCCACACTGTTAGGGTCATATAGAAACAACTTTGTGAATTTTTACATAAGTGAGAGGTTGGTAAAAAGTAACGAGTTGGAGTGGGGTCACAGGTCACAGACATCATCTCTTATTTAACTGAATTTATAGCCATTAGAAATGGAATAATAATATGTTGTCTTGAGCATAAGATAATTGGTTTAAATTTCCAGGATATATATGCACAGTTCATCAGAGCTTAATCTTCACTCTCCAGTTGTAAGAAATGAAAATAGATGGTGTGAGGGTTAGGCAGAAGCAAAAACAATTTGAGACTGAAGTGAGGTAGAGTTGATGGTAAGGGGTATTTTTAAAAAGAAGTGAGTTTACTGACTACTAGGTGAAGAGAAAGAGGGGGAGGGAAAGGGAAATGATAGGCGAGATGCACGATTTAGGATATATCCAAGGAAGAAAGACTCAGTGTCTTTATTTGTGGTGGGAACAAACAAACACTGGACCTTTCATTCTCTTCTTTTCTTGGAGTTGTCAGTCTATAGCTAAGTACTGGGAAGGTAGAGATTTGGGGTAATGTAGTTTGGGTATATAAATGGAAAATGTCCCATGAGTCTTAGTGTGGGGTCCGTGATCATCTTCATAATTATTGAGATCAAATGTTGGATTTGTATACCATCTGCAGACTTGGAATATTAACAGGAGAAAAGGGAAAAATGGATATTGGGAGGAGGTGGAGAGAAAAAGCACAAAAGAAGAGAGTGTGCCCTCTAATATGTCTTTGTGTTAAAGGGTAGTGGTTCTCTCTTCTCTTTTTTTAAGTGTTTTTTCCCTAATATACTTTAGGGTGCACTACAGTCTTACAATGCAAATCATGTTGATAGTGACATACACGCACACAGCATGTGGTAGGCCCCTCAACTCCCCTTCCTCTTCCCCCTTCCCCATACAGAGTACTGAGATTGACATTTGTATTTTCACATATGTACACATAGTCAATGGTATTAATTGCATTAATGAACATCCCTGTTCTCCCTCCCCTTCCCATAGACCACCTCTCAAATTCTCAGCGTGTGATTCAGAAGGCCTGAGGGGTTTGAACATTTGTGTTTCTGAAAAGATTTCACGTGATTTTGTTGCAGCAGACCTGGGCACTATAGTTTGAGATCCATCACTCTTAGGATTTACATTTACCCTGTTTATGGAAGAGACTAGGAAAGACAGTTAGTACTTTCTGGTATGGACTTGAATTTTTCTGTTTGTTGACCAAATTAGAAGTGATTTTTAGACCATCACCAGAGGCTCTACAGTACAAGTTGAGCACTTTGAAGACTAAGAAGAAGGATTAACCATCATTATACATGTATACTGAGAGCCTGAGCAATCATTAGAATGGATAACATGGCTGCTGTCTTGCAGGGCTGTGTATAGCAATAGCTGAGACTGTGGTAGCCATAGTGCAAGAGACTATGAATGTGGTGCCTAATGGAATTGTCTTTCCACATTCTTCTGTATGAAATCTGAGTCTCCTGTCAAAATTGTAAGCATTGTCTTGTCACCTATCTGGTATGGCAATAGAATTAGTTATGAATGTGTTCAGCTATCAACAAAAAATAAAAATCTGGACCAATAGCAGGTTAATAAAGACACTTATTTTCATCTCATAGCAACAACTCTAAGTAGGTGGCTGCTGGGGTTGGTTTCATGGTTCATAGAAATCAGAGTTGCTTTCTCTACAACTTTCTTAATCTTTTCCTGTGCTGACACGTATCTGTGACCCAGCACCTGGCCTTTCCTGGAGGACATTCCATAAGCACTAGGGAAGAATATGTATTCTGCTTTTATTGGTTGAGTGTTCTATGATGTCTGTAAGTTCCACGTGTCCTTGCTTGGCAGCTAGGTAGAGAACAATCCTAGTCTTTCTGACTGCACTTATTTACACGGGAGTTTGTACCTTACTGATTTGGGGACTGGGGGAAGTGAGACATGAGAAATCATGGCTCAGATGCTTCAGGCTCTGATGTTCTTACCAAGATTTAGTAGATATTCTTGAATAGTTGCTTGCCATTTGTTATATGCCCCTCGGACAGTTTCCAGAGATTAAACTTTTTATAGCATTTTCAGCACTTGAATAGTTGTGTCACTGCCAAGAGGGTGCATGGTATTCACACTGCCACACTGGAAGTTGATCTTTTATGTGCATTTTTAATTCTAAGAGAATCTTTCTGCTTTTTTACATTGATTTAAGTAAATTAGAGCAAGGTGAGTAAAATCAGACTAGTAGATTAAAGAGTAGTGAGAAAAATCAGTTTCTCAAGACATTGTCTAAACAAAGTTCTCATTACAAATTTATTGTCTCAAAGCTATATGTGAATGATATCTATCACTATAAAAAGAACCATTTCAAATTTTCCTTAGAATATTTAGGAAAAAAATCAATTTTGGTTACAAGATTCTGAATAAATATATTTGTCAGTTAAATTTTGTGGCAATTAATATGCAACTACCACTAACATTCCCTTATTTTTAATTTCAACAAAGATAATTCTTAATCTGATTCACATTCTCAAACACTATTTCAACAGCTTTTTACTTAAAATTCCCATTAGGTGCTATTGAAACACATGACCTATGAGTTTAATCAAGGCTGAATAAAAAATTTGGAATTCAATAATTTATTTTTAATCTGGTTTTGGTGCAGGTGAGTGACACAAATGAAAGTAATACACTTGATTATCTCTTGGGGCAATTTAATATTTGAAGATCTATTTCATTAAATATAATGTCACACTGAATCTTCTGTACATCCTGGCTGCATGGACGTTCCCAAAGAGAATGCAGTTACAACCCAGCAGACTGTAGTCAACATCTAAACTTGGATTAAACGGGACATGGCAATAAGTAGTCCTAATAATATGACAGTCATAATGTTCTTATGTAATATGGTCTAGTCTCGTGATCTGATGTGTATTTGACTACTGATTACGATCAGAGGGAGAGGTGTGCTCAATTTTTATTGTTTGGGGAGAGCTCAAATTTCTTTTGTTCTAGGTAGTCTCTTTGTATCCATGGAGATTGGTTCCCCAACTATGGATATCAAAATCTGAGGGTGGACAAGTTCCTTATATAGAGTAGTACAGCATAGTGTTTGCTTATAATCTGTGTACATCTTCCCATAGATTTCAAATCATCCCTAGAGTTTTTCTACCTAATACTATGTATTATTTTAAATCATCTATAGTTTTTTATACCCAATACTTAACAATACTACATATTGTTGTGACAATATTTGTTATACTGTATTGTTGAGGGACTAATATCACTGTGTGTTCAGTGTAGATGTAATTTCCTTCCCTTGAAATACTTTCTGAAGTTCATTGAATTAGAAGATGTAGAATCTGCTGAAATGGAGGGCTCACACTGCCATGGGCCAACGTGATGTCCTTTATTACAATTCACACTCCACAGGCCAATATCTATGCCCTCAGTGCTCCAGACCCTATGAGTCTCACCCCACTCCCTGAGCTACCAAACGTGGGGAAGCTAGACTGGAAAGTATAGGCAGTGGTTGGCCACTGCATAAAGAGAAGGTGGGATGAGATTAAAGGTAGCAGATTAATGGCTCAGCTGTGCCACACTCATTCTCCAACATGAGCAGGGCTTCTGATGAAGTAACACTAGATGATGACCACTTCTTTATACTGTTTCTTTTGCAGCTTTCATCTCTGAACTGTAAAGGAAGCTGAATTCTCTGCATTTATTCCCATCATTGGCCTAAATATCTGGTAACTATTAATAGAAACAACTGTTGAAGTTTATTAACCTTTCCTGAGAAAAGTGCCAGCACTCTCTGCCCCTCTATGACCACAGTCCATTTTTCTGCAGCTGTTGCATTTGCTTGTTGTTTCATGTAATTTTCTCTTAGAGAGATTGCTGCTGCTATTCTTTGATGTCTAGAGGGTTGTCTCATTAGTGTTTGCACATATTAAAGTCAATACCTTACTCTGTTCAGGTTACTTTAAAAAAATACCACAGCCTGGGTGGGTTAAGCAACACACCCTTATTTCTGCAGTTTTTGAGGCTGGGGCATCCAAGAGTAAGGTGATGTCAGATTTAGTTCTTGGTGAGATGGCTATCTTCTTGCTGTATCCTCACATAGTGGTGAGAGGAAGCTCTGGTGTCTTTGTCTTTTGATTGGGTACTAATCCTATCAATGACTTTTCCCACACGTCTTCATCTGAGCCTCCTTTCCCCACTCCTGCTTGTCTCCTGTTACTCTTTGTCCTGTTGTCCAATCTTAAAAGTCTCCATTTTCTAGTCCCATGGAGTTAGAACTTCAATATATAAATTTTAAAAAGAACACACACTTAGTTTATAACTCATAAAGTGACAGGCAGATAAGTTCAGTTTTTAATTAAATATGAGGAATCTGGGATAGCTAGGTCCCATGTCTTGGTGTTGGGCAGCCCAGACACCTTAACTTTCTTGCATCTTGAGTGCTCATTCTTCTCACTTGGAAACCTCTCCAAAGAGTAGGCTGGGTTAATCTTTATTTCTTCTCTTACTTAAGGAACATTGATCACTGCATCTATCATTATTAAAGTCTTCTTCTTTCCTATATCTACCATGAGGGAAATCAGGTGATTGTGTGAATAAAATCTCTGGAACTCTATGTGACTCTCTTGGAGTGTACTGTCCACTACTCCAGAGTTTTGTGAAGTTATAAACAAGACTGAATGCATTGTGTATCATAATAAAGGTTATTCCTGCTCTGAGAGTTCAGAGGTTGCTTTTAACTAGGAGAGTTAGGGAAAGTTTCTTAGAGAGAGCATCACTTAAGTTGTACCTTCAGTGATCAGCAGGAGTTTGATAGGATGAAATGTAATGAAAGGGATTTTAGAGGGAAAAGTAGTAACAAAAATCAGGATTAATGAAGTGTGGAGTTGGAGAAGAAAGTGGTCTGTTTTATTCAGTTGAATTCAGAATACCAAGGAATTGGTACCTAAACACGAGAAATAATTGGAGGATTTGAGGGAGAGAATGTGATTAATATGGGGGACTTTCCAAAACTATTCAGATTTTGTTTCTTAGCTCATAGCCTCCTATTGTTTCTCTTTCAGAGCTTTGACTTCTTAGAACCTCAAATTTCTTTTTGCTTCATTACTGCTATGTACCTGGAGTTATGCTGGTTAACAGAACCCAGGTTATTGGGCCAAGTGCAAGTCCCTGTGCCGGAATGTAGCATGAGTGTACTCATGCATATTTCATAATTCTGTTTTAATCTGTGTTTATTCATTTAGTTTGTTAGAAATGGAATCTGGGGGCTTATACACTGTAAGCAAGCACTCTACCAGTGAGCTATATTCCCAGCCCCCAAAACTTTAGAGGGAATCATGATTCATGTACTCTTCTGTGGTTTGAATGTTTTACTCAGTGTTTGATATTTCCTTATTGTCTAGTTGTTATTGTATTTTGTTTATTTTCATTGCCTTATAACTACTTAGTAGGAATACACCACACTTTATCATTTCTGTTTCCACTTTTGGCTTTTAGAAAGGCTGAAATTAATATTTATGAATGTGTCTTCTTATACACATATGCACTTTTCTTTATGATCTGTTATCAGGGATGTAATTGTTGGATCAAGGGGATACAGGTGTCAACTTCTTTTTTCGAAATAGCTGCAAGTTAATGTTTGATCAGTCTTTAAATTTCTGCCAAACTGGTGGGTGTGAACTTATATTTTGCTATGGCTTTATCTTGTATGTCCTCTAATTACCAATACACACCAACATCTTTGTTTTGCATAGGGACTCATCAGTGAGAAAGATGATTTTTTTCATGATTATGTTTGTAAAATTTCTATCACTTTTTTGCTTTATATATTTTGAGTTCTATTAGATGTGAATATAAGATTGTTGTAAATTGTGGTGATGGAAAGCTTCTTGTCACTATCTTTAGTCATTGTAATTTTCCCCTATTTTTCTTGATATTGCCTTAGTACCTTTGTTTTGCTAGTATTTAACTTTTTCTACTTGATTTAAAATTTCTGTACTTTCATATTTTAGGTTATATATTTTTGTGTTATATTTATATGTATGTGCTTGTGCACAAAATACTTATGTCTTATAGCCATCTGTGATTTTTGTCTTAATTGCTGAATTTTGTTGGTAGACATTTAATGTATTTGGATTTGTTTCTATCATCTTATTTTGAACTATCTACAATGCATCATGTCCTATATTGTATATTTTTAAGTTTTAGTGTTATACATATATTTTTGTGTGTGTGGTACTGGGGATTGAACCTAGAGTCATTCTACCTTTGAGCTCCACCCCCACCCATATTTTATTTCTTATTTAGAAACAGGGTCTCACTATGTTGATGCAAGTCTTACTACTTTCTGAAGATGTAATGTTTGAGAGGGAAATCTTAACTGCCTTGATTTGATCATTACATATTGTGTATGTCTATCAGATAATCATAGTGTAAACTATGAGTGTGTTTCTGAACAAGGCTAGCATTTGAATCAGTAAACTGAGTGAGGAAGATCTTCCCTCACCAGTGTAGATAAGCATTGTCTACTTACTTGAGAGCATCAATAGAATGAAAAGTCAGAGAGAGAGAGAGAGAGAGAGAGAGAGAGAGAGAGAGAGAGAGAGAAAGAGAGAGAGAGAGAAGGTGAATTATTTAGCTCTCTTTTCTCTAGCCTGAGACATCATCTTCTGCTTTAGACCAGAGATCCTGATTCTCAGGACTTGTTGATTCAAACTCAGTGATACCCCTAGTTCTCCAGCTTGCAGATGGAAGGTCATGAGACTTCTCATCCTCTATATTTGTTTGAGCTAATTCAATAATAAATATTTTCCCTTCCATACACACACACACACACACACACACACACACACACACACACACACACACACACACTTGCGGTACTGGGGATTAAACACAGGGGCATTCTACCTATGAGCTACACCCCCAGCCCTATTTTTATTCCTTTTTTTGAAGCAGGGTCTCACTAAGTTGCAGAGGGCTTCACTAAGTTGCTAAGGCTGGATGCAAACCCATATCCTCCTGTCTCAGCCTCCTAAGTACTGGGATTACAAATATGTGCCACCACGCCCGGCTTTCATTATCTGTTTTAATATTCTAAAATTTTATTTTTTTCTGGAACTTCCATTAGATGTGGATGTGTTAGATTTTATTTTTAAAATATACTTTTATTGGTGCATTGTAATCTCATTGGACTATGTTATATTGTTGATCTTTTCTCTATTTCCTTAATTTACTTCTCTCTGTCTTCATTCTTTGTATTTCATGCCATGTCTGAATAATTTATATTAGTCCCTTATTTTTCTGTGTCATTTCCTGTTTAATGTAGCTCTGGAGTTTCTAATTTTATTTTTGGAATTTCTATCTTTTCATATATTTTGCCATCTTTATCATTTCATTGATTATATTTTCCACTATTCCTTTTATTTTTATTTTAAGTTATTAAATACTCTGAGTAATATTAGTATTTTCATAATTTCAGAATATCAAATTCTTTGCAGGTTTGATGCTAAGTTTAGTTATTTTTTATTCTCAACTATAGTGTTTCTTTGTATGTGTTGTGATTTTTTACTTGACTTGTTAATATCCCTTTGAATTTTCTCTATGGGGAATATTATTTGAGGTTTTCAGGAAAAATTTGTGCTTCTGCCATTTCCCTTATGTCATTAGTATCCAATGCAGAATCACAGAATTCTCAATTTAGGTTTTATGGGTCATGCAGATTACATGATTTTGGTTTGTAAATCTGTATGATGTCTGGATTGTGGTTACAAGTTCTCAGGGCAACTCCCTCCGTCACCCCTCCCCCCTTTTTCTAGTGCCAAAGTTGAGACTAATATATTCTCAGACTTGGCCTATTTATTTCTTTTTCAATCCTTACACTTGGGGTAAAGTTCATTGGGATTTCAGTAGAACAAAGGAAATTTTCCTATAGGATTCTTTGCTTTAAACTTGCTCTAGGATTTGCCTTTATCTTAAATTTATACAGACTTCAAAGCTAGAGAAGGGCTCCAGAGTTTGGCAAGAAAAATAAGGAATCATGTAGCTTCTGTCTGAAAATTGGCCCCATATATTTTTAGATGGCACTAAGCCAAACAAATCCGGAGATATTTTTATTTATTTTTGAATTACTAAATAATTTGACTTAGCGATGTATTTTCTTTTTAAGAAACTCAAACTTTTAATTCTTCTTCCTCACTTACTTAGGGAGAAAATCACCGTAAAAGGCAACGCAGTACTTTTTTCTTTTTGTCCTGATGCACAGTTTGGAAAAGTTCTTACAAATCACTAAGGATCATCATTATTCACAAAATTATCTGAGAAAATTGTTAATGAGTATAGAAGGAATCATGGGTGATTTAAACATCCTATTAAAATACTTCAGTGGAATTAGACCAAATGTATTCTTCCAATACCTAATTTTGGAAGGTAATTATAGACCAAATATTTGATAAGGTTGAGAGTTGATTTTCTTGCCCTGGAAATACAGGATTTTTCTTCAAGTGTCATTTACATAAGTACATCTTGGAATTACCATCCATGTTAAATTTTACTGTGCCTTCCATCTGTAGGGTTGGAAAACAAATGGAAATTTTCAGATGTGCTCTGAAAGAATCGAGTGATTGTGAGGAGCTGAGTTATTTAGAAATAGTGCCACTTGCCATCACCTTGTCACCCAATATTTTGTTAAAGAACCTATTTTTAAACCCTCTTCTACTTATTATTTAAAATGTTTGTCTTTGAGAAAGGCAAAGTTTCATTGTGCTTTAGAAATCATTCAAATGATATGTTTGAGATGATACTTTCACTGATACTTGAAAAAGGCAGTTCACTGTGTCTTTCCATCAAAGTAGATGGCAATTATGAAAATAATCTTAACTTCTCACCCTCATCTTTGTGATACCCATAACTCAGGGTTACACTGGTAGGAAGGCAGTACTTGCTATGTGAATGCCATTGGTTTATTAGAGATGAGAACAATCAGCAAGATACAACTATGTTGGCAATAATGCTAAACAAACACAGCACTTTTGATCTTAGTAACAGGTGGAATGAAGCAGGATTCTGCTGTTGGCTCTGTCTTTGTACTCCCAGCTCTGCAGGCTTGCTGGCATGTGGTTAGAAATATGCATTGATTTAATCAATTTTGAAAACAGGATGCTTTTCAATTTTAAAATAAAGCCATGTGGACAAAATTATTATATAATCTAAACTGTTCATCTTTCTGAATGTGAATACAGAAAAGATGCATAATTTATTAACTGTTTTAGCTCAATATTATGGTTTCTTTCCAAATTTCACAAAATAACCATGACCTGTATAGACTTTAGTTTATTTATTTTTTTCAGATAAGCCATGGTTAATGACTAGACCCTGACCAAGGCAGCATTAATGTTTCACTCAGCTTGAGTAAACTTTAGATAGGTTACTTCCTGATTCCAGGCCACTGACCTCCTTTTACTTGGACTATTTATTTTAGAAAACTTATAAATTTTTCCTTTACCCTTTTAAGGTGTAACTTTAAAACAAAAGCTTCCTATCAGTTTTATAACCAGAACAGGTTCACATAATTGAAACTATCCAAGATATAGACTTCCCTAGCCCCATAACTTAGTCTTAACTCATGTTGTTAATTTTATTTTTCAAATGTTTTCTAGGTTTTCTGAACATAGTGTTCACAACATTTTTTTTTCTAAACATATAAACTTGTATTTCCCCTTCATTTGAGATTCCTCTTTCCTATATTCACCTATCAAAATTCTACCTGTTGTTAGGCCCAGGAGGACATTATAATCACCTTTTTAAACACCTTTTCTGTCCTTTGTGTTTTTAAATATACAGAATATGTTTATTATAATTAATTCATATTATGGGTATTCTGGTAAATGTAATATACCTTCTGTTGTTTTCTTTAAGATGGGTTTGTGTCTAATAAACCTTTGTGTCTTCCCAGTGATCTAATATCACTCATATTCAGTAGAAAATATTTGGAATATGTACGTCAGATAACTGAACTAAAAACACATTAGTGAATACAAAATAGTGTTCTCAGTTTCTTCTCCATCTCAGGAAAAGTTGCATGGTAAGTAAGCAGTATCTTTAACAGGTTGCCCCAGAGGCCATTCTTCAATTATATGTATGAGTTCTCAGGGAGATCAGAACTGCTGATTCTTGCTCTTGCTAACCAGAGTTATAGATATAATCAATTGAGTCACGTTTCCTAGTTCAGGAAAATATGACTAAAGTTGGAATACAGCAGAAAATGCCTTGGTTGAAAAGACACACCCTCTGTTCTATCTCAATTCAGACCCTTGTCTGGCTTAAACAGGGAAGTAGAGTCATAACTTGTGTGAGGTAACAAATCTGAAATCTTCAATTCTTCAACTCATGGATATTAAAGAAAATCAGGATATTCATTTTTATCCGTTGGTCTCTAGAGTTAAAGGCCTTGAAGGAGGCAGGGGAGAGCAGTCAGTGTCCTGGAAAGTTAACTAAAACTCTGGAGATTGGCACATCTAGTGAGGCCCATGCACATAGCACCTATCCAATCTCCACCCTCCCTTCCTCCTTCATTATGGAAGCTGACTTTTGTTCAGTAACAATACACCTAGTTAAATACTCCGATTTGTCTCTCTTGCAGCTAGAAAATGCAATCTGGCCAATAAAAATGAGTGAGGCTATTGGGTATTGTTTCTGAAAAAGCTGTTTTGTTGTTGTTGTTTTTTTGTTTTCTCTCTCCCTTCCTGTATGAAACTTGCTATACTTTGGGGGCGGGTAACAACTATTATATAACCATTTTGGAAGTATGAAGAAGAAAGATACATGATAAGAATGGTAGAGTGAAAGGATAAGGATCCTGAGTTCCTAGCAGCGTCTTGGTATAGTTGTAGTAGTGCTAGACTGCCACCTTTGCTTTATTTTGTGGAAAAAATTAACTTATAAATGCTTATGTTCTTGGGTTTCTATTACATATGGACAAATGCTTAGAAGTACTCTGCTTATAAAACATGAGAATGACCCAACTCCTTCATTAACCTCTGTGAATCTATATAAACTATCTCCTATTCTATTAGGCCAGCTGCTTCTCAGCCATGGACTTGTGATAAGATAAGGGAATAACATTGATGGTAGCCTGTTACTGAGTCCCTTCTCCTCCCACCCATTTGCTAGGAAATAGCATTGGAGGCCCAAGAGGCTTTGGTGGTTCATGAGTTTTTAGTTTTATACAAGGCACCTATATGTTTCCATTCTAAACCACAGTCCCACTTTTCCAAAAAATGTCCTAACCTTAACATAAGCGACTTGCGGTGGGGCTGCTTGACAGGCCTTGGGTCCAAGGAGGAGATGTGGCCTTTGCCACATCTTTGCCACCCTTGTCTGGCTTAAACAGGGAAGTAGAGTCATAACTTGTGTGAGGTAACAAATCTGAAATCTTCAATTCTTCAACTCATGGAGGAGATGTGGCCTTTGCCACATCTTTGCCACCCTTGACTCCACTGAAGCAGAGAAAGGGGACTCCACTGAAGCAGAGAAAGGGGGAAGAAATAGCCCAGGGTCTTCCTTTCTTCTACCATAGGCTGAGTTGTTCTATGGCAAGGGTTTGTCAACAAGGAATTACCATATAAATGCTTCTGGGGAAGCTGATAGGGCAGCGGAAGGGTAGGGTGGAAGAGTCCAGCTAAGATCTTGGTGAGCAGCTGTAGCTGCACCCTGGAGAACATATCTACAGTGTCATATATCCCTAATCCTGAAGCTATGGAGCTGGGTTTTCTTACTCCTATTCATTTCACACACTAGTTAAAGGTGATTGACCCCTCCTGAAGGTGAATTCCCAGGTGTTCCCAGCTCTTTGGTAGGCAAAAGGGGATCCAGTAGTGATAGCCTGGAAATATTTCTCTGGAAATGAACTGAGTGTTCCTTTGAACTGAAATCATATGGAAGTAGGTGGGTACACACAAAAACCATGAGGGAGATGTTCCAGGAGGTATAGTGCTGACATTATTGACTGTACCTATACTCATCTTTTTGCTTGTATCTTTCACTGAAACTACTGACTCCATAGAGCAAGAAATATGGTTGCCTGTGAAATGGAACAGAGTAGAGAATTATGGGGAATAATCTGAGAACAATCAGTTGATTCCCATAGCATATCATAAAATTTCCTCCGACATTCTATATTCTTTTATAGCCATTTTAACAACTACATAGTAGACCAATATACGGAAATACCTATTCATTTTGTACTCCTTTTATTTTAAATTAACTCTTTGCTAGCATAAATATGGGACAGCCCTGAAACCACAGTTTTAGTTTATTTCAAATTTCTTTGTAAGGAAAAATAGTGTTAGCACTTTAATAGAGTTTCTGTGAAGATGAGGATAGATATAGCATTAGTCAAACACTATAGCAACATGCAAAATTCTTGTTATGACTGCATCTTGTAAGTGGTATTTAGCTCAAATACAACTAAACCATGAACAGTAGTATGAATAATAGTTTTCTTGTTGGTCTTGAGTACACATCCTCTTAGTCCTCTGTGCTTAATTTTTGCTGTCATCTAAGGTCAGTGGCACTTGTATTTCCCAGGATTGGTGAAAGAATTGCCTCCATTCTGAAAGCATTTGCTTGAAAAATACACTAAGAAACTGCTAGTAGAATGCAGCATAGAAACCTTTGTGATCTTTTGTACATTTTTCTTTGGTTTATTGTGTATAATTTTCTATCATGCTTTGATGCTATCTAGTTCTGTTGAAACATAACTACTTTAAGATTAGCCTATATAGGTATAATTAAATAATAACTACTGGCTTGCCATTAGTTTTAGCATCAGATTATTTGTAGCTTTAATTTTGTTTCAGAAAATAGTTAATTCACTCCTTTAAAAAACCTTAATATCAACTTTGTATTTTAGCATAGATTGAGGTTTATAGAAAAATTGCAAAGATGATACATAGTTTCCATATATCCCTACTTCTAGTATTCCTGTTAACATTTTACAGTATGATTTGTCATAATTAATGAACCAATATTAATCTGTTTTTATTAAACAAAGTCCATACTTTTTAGATTCTCCTGGTTTTTGTTCAGTATTCTGTTTTCTATTCCAAGATCCCATCTGGGATTACATTTAGTCACCATGTCTCATTGGGCTCCTCTTGGCAGTTTGTCTTAGTCAAACTTTCAGTGCTATAATCCAAAACAACTGACTACACAACTTAGAGGAAGGAAGTTTTTTGGAGATTCTGGGTTCAGTCCATGTGAATTTGTCATCTGTGGATCTCAGGGTATGGCAGCGGGGAGCAGAAAGAGGGAGGGTATGAGCTCAGCTCTCACATCATGAAGGCCAGAAGCAAGATAGTGAGCAGAAGAAAGAGAGGACCTTATGTAATCCCCAAGGCCACACCCCAGAGATACCTCTTTGGCAACCAAACTTTGCTCCCAACATTGCTTGTTCTTGTTCTTGTTTCCTTGAGAACTAGGGGGATGTTCCAAATCCAAACCATTATATAGTGTTTCAGACTTTTCTTGTTTTTGATGACTTTGATAATTTTGAGGTTCTGGTCATATGATTGGCACATGTCCTTCAGTTGGAATTTGATGTTTTCTTCATGATTAAATCAGAGTTGTGGGCTTGGGGAGTTGTAATATAAATAAAATGTGCTATTCTCTTCTCCAATCAAAATTACATGACATATCTGTAATCCTAGTACTTGGGAGGCTGAGACAGGATTGCAGGTTTGAGGACAGCCTTAGAAACTTAGTGAGACCCTGTAAAAAATGAAATAGAACTAGAGGTGTAGCTCAGAGGTAGAATGCCCCTGAGTTCAATCCTCAGTTCTCCATACAGACATACAAGTGTGGGTGCACACACATACATAATAGACAGTTTATAACTGGTGACATAAACCCTAATCAACTGGTTGAGATAGTATTTTTTCAGATTTTTCTATAACTTCTCCTTTCTGCACTTGGAAAGAAAATCACTATACAAAGCCCACATTTTAGAGGTGGAAAGATATTACCATATAATCCAGCACTACTGGGGATATGTTCAAAGGAAAGGAAATCAGTATGTCAAAGAGATACCTACACTTCCGTGTTTCATTGCAACACTAATCACAATAGCAAAGATATGAAATAAAAATAAATGCACATCAGTAGATAAAATGTGTTATATGTACACAATGGAATACTCTCCCTCCACAAAACATGAAATCCTGTCATCTGTAACAACACAGATGATCCTGGAGGACATTGCTAAGTGAAATAAGGTATCCTGAAAGCAAACTACATATTCTCACTTACCTGTGAAAGCTAGAAGAAGTGATCTCATAGAAGTAGAGTAGAATAGTGATAACTGGATACTGAGAAGAGTAGGGAGGATGTTTAATGGGTACAGGGTGCAGTTAGGTAGAGGAATAATTACTAATGTCCTATAACACAATAAGGTAGGGTTGGCAATTAATTACAGATTTCAATATAGCTGGTAGAAAGGATTTTGAAGGTTTCCAACACAAACAAATGTTTGAGGTGATATATCTGCCAATAAAACTGATATGGTCATTAAACATTATATATATGGATCAAAATATCATACTGTACCCCATTAACTTGGATAATTATTATAAGTCAATTAAAATCAAGCAAACAAACACAAGAAATAGTGTTATATTTTGTATTTCCTTTAGGCTATACTATTTCCATAAATTATTTTGTCTTTAATTGGTTTTATTTCAATGACTTTATAAATTGTAGGGGTTGGTCTATAAATATAGGTTAAAAATGCGGAAAATAATTCCCACAATTTAAGCTAAATCAAATGTTTTTGTAATAGCACCAAACCTTGTGCCACTCTCAAAGGACAGCTCTCAATATCTAGAAGACATTGATTTGAAAGGCTAATATTTCCAAATATATATACTGGGAAGCTTTATATAACAGACACACACACACACACACAGTGAAGGCTTATCAGATTTTTTCCTGTTAGTCCTGTGCATATTTAATAATCTAATGGATTATTTGATATCAACTTCAAATTTCCAATTAGATTAATGAGAAAATCTTCACACAAAAGGGATCCTTTTCCTTTTCCCTGGCAGAGTTATGTATTGTATATCTTCATTACTTTTACTGGGAAGAGATTAGCTTTTCACTGCTGATATATTTTAGGTTTTATATGGAACAGAACTCTCAGGTAGAAAAGTGATTTTACTCTTTGACTTGCAGAGCTTTCGATATCCATCATAATTCCTGTCATATCCTGTGGATATTACTTTGACCATTGTAGCCAGAAATTCTGATGTAATCAGTTCAGTCTTCAGGGAGTTCTTTGAATCAAAACCATTAGAAGTCTCTAAATGAGCCCTGCTAGCAGCTCTTGCTGGGCTGTGCTCACAGGTGAGTTTCCATCAGTAATTAGATCTTTCATTCTTGGCATTGAACAAGCAGTACTTGTCATACTAGGACACTGCAAGGTTTGGAGCTTATTTGCAATAAAAATTGGAAGCAGAAAATACAGACCTTACCTTGGCAATAAATACTATTGAATATTGAACATTATGTTTGCTGGGAATGTCATTTAATTTTCCCTTTATAGATTTAAATAGAAGACTGTTTTATCAATTTGTTTTCTGCTAAAGTAAAACTTTCTAAATTCTTTTTCATCCATCTTATATATTTGCCCTTTCCCAAATGGAGAGCTTTTAGTATATTGTACTTATCTTGTTTTTGGTTATGTGCTCTCTCTTTCTCTTTCTGTAAATATCTATAAATGTTTATATAAAATGATATATAGAATTGAAAGAAGTGGGTGTTATTATTGCAAACAATAGGAGGATGGAATGAGAGTACGGTGAGGGCATAACTAGAACTTTTTAGAGTTCAGGGATTCTGATTCTTATTTTGAAAAGGTGTTATATATTTCATCTTTGGGCCCAATCTTGTCTTAGATGCATGCTCTTTGTTTCTAGGAAGTCTGGAAAGAATGTCAATGGATCAGTGCAAACTTGCTTTAAATGGAAAAATAATTCTATGCCTATGGTTTTGATTTAACATATTTGGGGTTAGCCATAGGAGCCCTCATTTAAAAAAAGGCATTTCTTGCACGTATTCCAAGATTCACACATTTGTTAACTCTATGTATGATATAAAAATCGAGTGCCCAGATTTCCCATCTCTTTTTTAATGATCTCCAAATTACCTTTTCAGACCATTTTTAAGTATAATCTGTCCGGATATTGTCTTTTATAGACTTCTAACTTTCAGAGGAGGATATCAGCCCTCACATTCCCTTCTAGCTGTCAATGTGTGTACATGATATAAACATCATGGAGTTCCATCTACAAACATCATTCACACTCTCCATAGTAGGCCAGAGTGGGGATCCCAAGCTGAGTCTCATAGTGTACCCACAGGCTGCATCTGAGTTTCATCCCTTTAAATGGGAAAATGGGGAAAGTAAGGGACACTCCTCCCTCCACCCCCCAGATTTCAATCCTTTGAACTTCTAAGATCGATAGGACAAGAGTGCAACCTACAATTGTTTTAGAGCTACTTTTCCTTCCACCCACCTCTCATCTCTACCTTGAATAAAGGAACACATTGGTCTAGCAAGTCTATTATTTGTGCCTTAAGGCTAGCAATTATAGAACAGACCCACCTAAAATATGGTATTCTGTGTTTTTTAAAAGATTAATAACAATCTTCAAGGAAAACAAAGGTGAAAATGTATCACTGAAATAGCCAACAACATTCTCTGTGTTTCGAGATAAGAACATGGTCAAAGTGTGCTTTGAGGGTTCTTTGTCTTTAGCATATCCTGAATTCTTCACTGTTGCCCGTCTTCAGGAAGACAGTGCAGCCTGTGAATTCTCCAAGATTACCCCAAAATGCTCCGTGAGGCTGAAGGCTAACTCCCCCAAATGAATCCTAAGGAGAGGACTAAGGATTCATTAAAGTAAATTGATCGTGTTGCTACTAATGCTTATCCCATACATCTGGTTGAAAAGAATTGGTAATAAATGAATAACATCCAGGCAGATGAATTAAAACCTAGTAGATACGATTGCTTTGGTTACAGTTACCTATGAATATGGGTTCCAAAAGGAACAGAAAGCTTAAACTTAGATTTTCCTTGTTTTAGAATTGTCACTGCCTTAATGTTCAAATATCTATTTAAGTCGTCCTATTAAAGAAGGAATGCATGTTTGTGACTTTTTATAAATATAAACACAATGATCTATGGCTTTACTTTTGTTTGTGATAATGTGTGTTATTCTAGCCAATAGAGTTATTTACAAAAATGGAGCATATAATTGTTCTTCATGTACAAGAACTGCCCCCCCCCAAAAAAAACCCTTTGTCACCTGAATTGTCCTGAGATTATTTGTAAGAACTGAAATTCAGTGATTAAAGAGAAGCTAGAATTAAAAAATAATCATGGAATGCCTGAGATTTCACCCCATTTGTAAGCTACCAAATTAGCATGCCACAGTTTTATAAGTGCTGGCAGCAGACATGAGACTTTTGCACTAAGACAAACGACTTTATTACTCACAGCATAGCAAACATCCTGAGATTCTGAGATTTATGTTCATATTGGTTCACCTTGCCCACTAAGTTGCATGAGGGAAAAGGAATCTAGATAGTTGCTGCACACACAGTAGGTTTTGTCACACCTGAGAAACCTTGCACTTTAGGATACCCTCAATTGTGTCATGGCACTGCTAGTGAACTTTCTCAATTTTGCTCCAGAGGGAGACGTTACGTGTATTATCCTGATCAGGAAGCAAATATGCCCTCTGTAGATCAAGGCTGTTTGCTATATAAACATCTTGCAAATCTAGTTCAGAACATAGATGTATTTGCTTTTTTCTTAGAAGATAAGGAGAAACCCTAGAACCATGGAGTAGGAGCACATGGTTCTATACATCATATAACATTTTCTATCTACCTACCACTCTGGAAAAGGGAACAAATAGATTCTTAAGTATTTTTTATGTATCCATTTCACCATGTTATTTTTTCATTCAAGTACTTCAATACTTACTATGTCCCAGGCATTATGCTTGGTGCCCTGCCAGGTTAGAAATACAACAGTGAGCTAAATAGATGCACTTCCTGACCAGAAGCTTACAGTCCATGGGTAAGAGAGATTTTATAACATAATTACACAAATAGACAACTAACTAAAATATGACAAGTGCAAATAAAGTTCCACAAAAGTGTATAGCTAGAGATGTAAAATTTCTGATGAAGGTGAGGGTAAAACAGCTGCTGGAACCATCCAGACCTGTGTGCCTGGAATAAAGAGTGAGGAGGAGAGTAGCACCAGATAAGGCTGAAATGGTAATGCATAGTCTGGTCTGCTGAGTTAAGGACTTACAATTTTATTCTGATAGCACCAGGAAAATACTGAAGGGTTTTAAACAAGGGAGAGATGTCATCAAAGTTATGTTTGGAAAGGTGGCAAAGTAGACCATAACTGGAGAAGCAAAAATTTAGCTTTAGATAAGTCCATGTTAGGTGAAATGATCACAGATTGGTGTGCACATTCAGGATAGTAGGAAATAGTTGGTTCTGAGATAGAAGAGGCACAATTAATAAACTTGTCAATTGGGTAGGAAGAGAGTGGGAGACATCAGGGAATGCTCTTGGATCTTGCTCGATCACTGAGTGGATGAGTGGAAAACCATGTATGGAAACACAGTGAAGATGGGTCAGGTTAAGTATTGACAAACCACAGCTGCTCAACATCTATCACAATGATGTTTGTGAAAATTGTTATTTGCTAAGCTTTGCCTCAGGTATGCAGCGCATCGATTCTTCTCTGTTCTCTAGATTCTATGTATTGAGCAATGTTACTGAAACATCTCAGACCTCCCAACCGTCACTTTTATTGAACTGCTTGTCAGTGTGATGCCATCATTTAATAAGAGGGTAGTATCAGAAAGAACCAGCTGACACAACTGCACTGTGTTCTATAAGAACATATGAGAGAAATCATTCTGTGATTGTGGTGTAGGATTAGTAACTCTGATAAACTTGTGCGTTCTTAATTGATAGACATGAAACCATGCAAGCAGTAAATGTTCTTTATGATTGACTGTTAGAAAATGTGAAAGGAGTTATGTTACCCACACCTAACTAGGTTACACTGGTGTGCTGATCACACATCTGTCCATCCCTCTTTACCCCTGTCTAGTTACATATTTTCCTCTTGTAGGCTGAATATATAGTAGATGACCTATCTTAATCTTTCCTGGAACAACCTAATGTGGAAATAGATAAATATAAATCTAAAACTAAGCCACTGGTGAGTTTGAAAAAATTAATGGACTAGGCTCTGTTCATCTGTAAAATTAGAAGTTTGAACAAGATAAGCTCTAAAGTTTTTTTTATCTCTAAACTTTAAATTTCTAAAGAAAAGTAGGAGTGTTTTCAAGTTTAAATCATCATAGACAATATTTTAAATTTCTAAAACTGAGTAAACATCAGCTGCCATCTCTTTGCTTATGGAGTTAATGATTACTTAGAGGATCCCTACTCTTGAAAATGGCATAGGAGCTGCTGTTGTCAGACATATTCTTTTAACATTCTCTACAATGTTGTGCACAGGATTGTGTTGCAGTAAATCAAAGCATTTCTCTAGCCCTTCTTTCTTGGCTGTACTGGTGTCTAGTTCACTTGGAACTACTTCAGAAATTGTCCATTTCTGCTTGTTGAATGAGTCTCATAGTTGGGACCCACTCATTGCTAAGTAGGTCCCAAATGTGTTACTGCCAAAGCTTTCCCCAAAAAGATGCTATACCTTGGAGGGATGATCCAGGGTTCATGGTTTCCATGAGAATGAATTAAAGGATTATACCTTAAGGTGAGAGATGGGGTTGCTTTGAACTGTCCTGCCTAAAAGGAAGCAAGGCACTCTAGTACACTGTCTTGTGTTTTTTAGTTGTATCAGCACTCAAAGGCCAAGGTACCCTTTCTCTGTTATTAGTTCAGGTAGCAGTCTGTTTGATGCTTGAGTTAGTGCAGTTACATCAACTGACAAAGCTTCTCTATTTATGGATTTTTAAGCTCTATATAGGTTTCCCTATGTTATGCTGTGTATGTAAATATACATGTGTTGTAGGTGCAATTATTTCAACAAACATTTATTGATTAACTTTAGTGGACCATGTGCTGTGCTGTATCAATTTACAGCAACAAATGAGCCAGTCCTGCTTAGCATATGCTTGGTATCTATTTAGGAAGATAGGTAAACAGGAACAATGCCAGAATTGAATACTTATTAAGCTGTATATAAAGAAGAATGCAGTAAAGAAAGATGAGTTTTTACTAATGTCTTGGGGAATAGAATAGAGGAGTGTTGAGGGACTATCTGGGAATTTAGTTCTTTGAAAAAAACCCATGAAATTAACTGTAGACTTCCTTTTATACTCTATTGTATAAGCTACTGCAGCAAAAAAATTCACTGCAGTAGAAAGATGTAAGAGAGATGGAACTTTTTTTTTTCTCTATCATTAAAGATTGTGTGTGTGTGTGTGTGTGTGTGTGTGTGTGTGTGTGTGTGAAATTTTGCTAAATCAATTCAATGTTTCTGTGAAGTATGGAAGTAGGACAAACCTAGAAAAGGGATGGAGTTCTTTATGGGACTGATGATACTGCACAACACACACAATGGCTAAGAGAGGCTGACGTTGGTTTCTCTGGGTTGAAGGTTCTAAAAAGATCAGAATGGAGTTAGATACCATGTCTCAAACATGCTAGAAAAACCAAAATAGGAAAAAAAGAGTGAATTCACAAGTAGAGAAGTAGGCAATATTTCATATAAATTCAGCAAGGATCTAGACCTAAGGAGTTCCCTCCTGTCCTATCTCCCTCCCAAAGCCACAGACACAAGATTCCTGGGTTGTTACTGATTTGCTTAGGTGTCCACCAAGGTCTAGCTACAACAGTGAACAGAAATTTTGATATTTCAAAACCACAATGAGGTGTCATTTCATCCCAGTAAGAATGGTTAATTTACAAAAGGACAAAAGAGAGGTGCTGGAAAGGGTATGGAGTAAAGGGAACCCTTGCACACTATTGGAGGAATGTAAATTAGTATACTCATATGGAGTAAAGGGTACCCTTGGAAGGTAAATTAGTATACTCATTATGGAAAACACAATGAAGGTGCCTCAAAAATTAGAAATAGTGTGATTCAGCAATCTCACTGCTGAGTATATATCCAAAGGAAGTGAAATCACTATGTTAGAGGCATTTGCACTCCCATGTTCATTACCACACTATTCCAGTATCCAAGAAATAGAAATAACTCAAGAGTCCAACAATTGAAGAATGGATAAGGGAAATATGGTACATATTCATGCTGAAATAATATTAAGCTATAAAGTAAAATCTTGTAATTTGCAACAACATGGGTAGAACTGAAGATCATTATGTTGAATGAAATAATCCAGACAGAAGGACAAGTACTGCATGATCTTGTTCATATGTAGAATATTAAAAAGTTAAACTTATAGAAGTTTCCTAGAATGATGGTTAGCACAGCTGGGGAGAAGCAGGAAAGTAAGGGTGAAGAGAGGTTGATCAATGAGTACTAAGAGGTAAATAAATGTCTTAGCCAACATCCTTACTACTGTGATCCAAAAAGCCTGAGGATTTACTTGCTCACAGTCTTTGGAGATTTAGAGGTTCAGTCCATGTCAGGTGGGTGGGCAGAGGTCAGGACATGGCAGCAGGAAGCAGAGAGGATAGTGCAAGGCTTTGCTTCTCACATCAGGGAAGCTGGGAACAAGAGAGAGCAAGGGGAGGAGGAACCATATAATGGTTAAGGCCACACCCTCCAAGGATCTCTCCCTAGCAACAAAGCCTTGCTTCCAATATTGTTACCTTGTTTCCATGAGAGCTAGTGGGGCATTCTAAATCCAAACCATACACTTCACCCATAGCCACCTATGCTGCACAGCTACTTCACAATGCAAAATGTATTTAGTCCATCTGCAAGAGTTTCCATAGTCATAACAATTCTAGTATCACTTAAATGCACTTAGTCCATCTGCAAGAGTTTCCATAGTCATAACAATTCTAGTATCCCAAAGTCCAAAGTTTCCTCTGAGACTCAAGGTAAACTCTTGGCTGTGAGTTCCTATATAAACAAAAAGCAATTTACATACATTGTATATGCAATGTGCAATGTGCAATGGCACAGAGTAAATATCTGCATTCCAAAAGAGAGATATAGGGCCATAGAAAGAAAACACAACAGGATTGAAATCCAACATGGCAAGCATTATAATGTGGCTTTATTTCTGGCATCCAGGGCTCATGGTGGTGAGATGTGATCTCCAAGGGGCCTTGGCAGCCCCGCCCCTGTGGCCGACTGATTGTAGTTGGCAGCATATTGACTCTTCCAGCCTGGTTACATCACTTGCAGCTTGGACTATTTCCTCACCGTCATTCTAATTTTCCTTGCAACCTTGGTTTTACCCTCACGGTTTCACAAATTGCCCCATTTGGGTCTGCTTACAGGGATTCTACCCTGCAACACATTGCCTGGCTTCATAGACCTTCCTTTGAAATATGGGAGAAGCCTAGCCTCCATGACCCCCCTTTT
>PVLC010023223.1:0-25873 GCA_004027655.1 Graphiurus murinus
AGAACCTAGATCCTCCGGTCTCAGCCTCCCAAATGCTGGGATTACAAGCATCCGCCACCACACCCGGCTGGATCTTTCTTTCTTTTCTTTTCTTTTTTTTTTTTTCGGTACTGGGGATTGAACTCAGGCTCAGGGGCATTCTACCTCTGAGCTACACCCCCAGACCTATTTTTTATTCTTTATTTTGAAACAGGGTCTCACTAAGTTGTGGAGGGCCTCACTAGGTAGCTGAGGCTGGCCGCAAACCCGGATTCTCTGGTCTCAGCCTCCCGAATGCTGGGATTACAAGTGTGCGCCACCACCCCCAGTTTGGCGGGATCTTTCTTAAGGAAAAACTTTCCAATTCGTTCTTGTCAAACCATGCCTCCTCCCCCAGCTGCTTTCGCCTCAGTCTTGTAATCACTTCCTTTTCTACTCTGCTGGGATGAGGGTGGGGGTGGTACTGATAATTCTAGATTCCTGGATAGCTCACCCTTGTCTGCAATTTAGTTCTTTTTGTCTTTTCTGGGTTCCTGTAGTATGTATATTAACTGCCTTCTTGTGTGGGAGGCTCATTCTGTGGCTTAACAAAGCTTGCATTTGGCTCCTTGCTCCAAGGTTGCAGCCTTGAATGAGTGGCTGTGTGTCAGGCTTTCTCCAGATCCTGGACAGTTCAAATCCGCTCTTTCCAACGAGACCGGAAACAGTCTTCCTGTATGCTCTTGGTACAGAGTAGAAATGATGGGTGTGTCCTGACCTAAGCCTTCCGGTGCTTAATCATTGCTGTAGGTTCTCTTCAAGGGCTCACTGTCAAAGAGCCAGCCCACTCCCGATCTCTTCCTGGAATGATCCCACAGAATGTCATTACTACAGTTCTATTTTTTTTTTTTTAAGCATCCTATCATACAGTGACAATTATGGAAATGCTTTTTGTCTATGGAGAAGAGTCATTCAACTGTCTGCATTTTTTCTCCTAATTCTCAGCATTCCTTGTGCACTTCCCCTTCCATCTGCTGCCCAGGCACTCCATTCTCTGCCACCCCAGCTGTTCCTTGAGTGTGTGTGTGTGGGGGGGGGGTCTCCATTGACAGCATTTCATTCTGTAGCCATCAGCCAATCCCACAGGCCCTCAGGATCCGGGGCACCCTCCTGTGGCTGATGCTTGAGGGGGAAGGGGAGGAGGCTCTGCTCTCTTCCTCCCTCCTGTTTGAATAAATGGACATCCTGGACTGGACTTCCTTTGTGGGCCTTCATTGTTTATTTTATTCCTATTCATGCTCCATTCTCACTTTCCATCTGCCTTTCCCCTGTAATTCTGTATTCCCCGATGACCAAGCTGCAGCAGCCAGGCCAGAGAGACCACAGATGGCTCGCTCCATCTACAGAAAGCCTTTTCACATCAGCCCTTCATTTTCCTAGCTCCCACCAGGCCGAAGGCTCCTTCCAGTTTTAACCTGGTGCCTCTGGGCTCTTGTGTTCCATGCAGGCGCTTTGAACAGAACTTCCGTCTGCTTCTCAATTGCAGGCGACCCACACAGTAGCATCTTTCTCAGTCCAGAGCATGCCAGTCACCTGGAAGGGAGGTAGGAGGAAGGATGGAGGGACCAGGCTGACTTGTAGGGCCCACCTGCCTTTGTCATGGGCTTCTCTGGTGACAGGCTCCCCTCCCCCTGCAACCACTCCTCACATCTCTCTCTGCTCTCCTCTCTCTCACACACCAGCCAGTGATTTATTATCTCCACTTTGCTCCTTGCACACAGTGCAAAATAAAGGGCCTCTCACTCTCATGTCACACTGAGTGTCTTCTGAGTTAGTTGACTTGCTGTTCCCCACTTGCCAGGCTTCCAGCCCAGAGAGCTGGAGAATACTCATTTTGATGAACCTGGATGATTTTAGACCCTTTTACCCAGATGAACTAGAGGAGAGGAGCCACTTGGGTTTGGCCTAGATTATTCCATCCAACCAGTTTCTCTCCAGGTTCCTTTCCTCTTGCCAGTCCTGAGGGAAGTGTTCTCCTGCAGATGCCCTCCCCCACCCTGCCCAAGACTTTTCTGTATCTGAGCTGCAAGTGTTCAGAATGCTTATTCATGTAATTACTGTGAGTAGATTAGAAAGGTAACTGATATGAATCAAGAATAATAACCTGCCAGGGTGGTGGCACTTGCCTGTAATCCTAGTACTTGGGAGGCTGAAGCAGGAGGATAGCAGGTTTGAGGCCAGCCTCAGCAACTTAGTAAGACCCTATTTCAAAATAAGAAATAAAACAAGGCTGGGAGTGTGGTTCGGTGGTAGAATGCCCCTGGGTTTAATCCCCAGTAAAATAAATAAATAATTACCAAGTTGGTTTTTGGTTCTTTCTGAGCAATATGTAAGTCATCTCAGGGCCACTTTGGGAAGTGTTTGATAGCACCTATCCCTCTTGAATGTGGTTATCCACAGCCTCCTCTCAGACTTCCTTCCTGGGTGTCCAGCCACATCCATCCACAATTCCTGGGCCCTGATATGCACTTGGCTTGAATCTCTCCCTTGGCTTCCAGGGAAGGACATGGCGGCCGTGCAGAGGACCCTGATGGCTTTAGGCAGCGTTGCAGTCACCAAGGACGATGGCTGCTATCGAGGAGAACCATCCTGGTTTCACAGGTAAAGTCCTTTCTCTGCCTCCTGCAGCAGGGAGCCAGAGGCAGGGTCTGAAGTTGTAGGGCTCCCCAGAGGCTGTGTGTGTGTACAGAGTCCCTAGGAACAAGCACTCCTGGTCCCCCAAATGAGCAGGAAAGACTGATTGATGCGCTGCTCAGACCAACATCCCAAGCAGGGCAGAAATAAGCAGGCCCTTCCTGTTAGATAGCTGGGTCCTCCAGCTCTGCCAGGTTCCTCTCCAGAGGACCAGTGGGAATGGAAGCCCTTCTTAGAAGCAGCTTCATGGATTGATTAAGAACCAAGCAGTTCTGAGTTTTCCTTCCTTCCCTCCCTCCCTCTGTTTTTCTTTTTGTGCTAAATAAAGATTAAATATGTCCTCTTTGCCAAATACAGTCCTGATTAATAACTATTATCCCAGTATATTGATTAATAACACCCTCTTTCACTCTCAAAATTGTCCTGGTTAGCTACATATGGTGATGCATGCTTGTAATCCCAGTACTTGGAGGCTGAAATAGAAGGATCACAGATTTGAGGCCAGGACATGATAACTTAATGAGACCCTGTTTCAAAATAAAAAATAAAGCAAGGCTGAAGGTATAGAAATGGTATCCTGGTTAGATGTAAATTATATGGTTATCTCACTTTACTAAAATAAATTTCCTAAAGTGTTTTTTTTTGGGGGGGGGGCAGGGGGGGAGTGGTGGTGCACACCGGTAGCCTGTCATTCCAGTAGTTGGGAGGCTGAGGCAGGAGGAATGCAAGTTTGAGGCCAGCCTCAGCATCTTAGTGAAACCCTGTCTCAAAATTAAAAAATTAAAAAAGGACTAGAAGTATAGCTTGGAGGTAGAACACCACTGAATCTAATCCCTAGTATGAAAAAAAAGAAAGAAAGAAAGAAAGAAAATTGAATAGCTTAGCTGTAGCCAGAAAGGAAAGAACACTTTAAAACAAATAATTGGTAATTTTATTTACCTGGTCCCCTCTTCTTGCCATTAAGAATTATAAAGAGGTACCAGCATATGTTCTTTTAAATGATTTTGGTTTGAAAATCTTGATATCAGCCGTGTGTGGTGGCACACTCTTGTAATCCTAGTATTTGGGAGGCTGAGACAGGAGGATCCAGGTTCGAGGCCAGTCTCAGCTACCTAGTGAGGCCCTCTGCAACTTAGACCCTGTTTCAAAATAAAGAATAAAAATAGGACTGGGGGTGTAGCTCGGAGGTAGAATGCCCCTGGGTTCAATCCCCAGTCCCGCAAAAAAAAAAAAAAAAAAAAAAAAAAAAGAAAGAAAATCTTGATATCAACCCATTGAATATTGATCCAACATTATTAGTGATCTACCACATACTATATGGTTGCAAATCCAAAGTTATTTCACTTTGTAGCTTTTTACGTAAGTTTGCTGACCTCTGATCTAGAGTTAGAAACTTCCCCTTGTTAGCTCCTTGGTCTCTCAGCCCTAAAATAGACCCTGAATCTTGACTTTATACAGGAAGGCTGGAGTGGGATCAATGGCAGGCTTTGTAAGAATGTTGACTTTAATTTTTTCAAAGGCTTTTGGGAACTGTGAGAGGGTGAGAGGATGCAGACTGAGACGGCCTACAGTGGTTGGGGAAGAGGGGACAGCAGGGAGAGGGAAAAAATAAAAGAAGGAAAGCTGAGCGTGGGTTCCCCTGAGAGGCAGCCGCAGAATCTCCTTTAATCTTAGCTGGAACTTCTGACATCCATCGGGGCCTCTAGGGATAGGGAGCTCAAGCATAAGGGTAGGGCCACTGCTCTAGGAAGAAGCAGGACTTCCGGCAGGTGATAGCTCGGAGAGGAGGGCCTGCTAGTCTATTTGGTAACGTCAGTATAGTCTAACTGTGTATAGTGTTAAGAGTTTTAAAACTGACCTATGACACTGTTCCATTTCCCCCTCCCTGTCCAGGAAAGCCCAGCAGAATCGGAGAGGCTTTTCAGAGGAGCAGCTTCGCCAGGGGCAGAACGTCATAGGCCTGCAGATGGGCAGTAACAAGGGAGCCTCCCAGGCGGGCATGACCGGGTACGGGATGCCCAGGCAGATCATGTGAGGCACCGCACCCCGCCCCAGTAGAGAGGACGAATGACCCACACCACAGTCTCTACGCAAAAGAAATAGGTAGTCAGTCACCTTCTGACCTTCTCCTCTTTCTCAAAGCCTCCTGCCCCTGGTTTTTGCAAGTGCTGCGTTTCTGCTGAGAATCCACGTTGCCTACTGCTGCCACCTTCTGTTCATTTAGAACTATGCAAGGACTCCGCTGCCTCTTCCCCAGCCCCTTCGGTGCACCCAAAGTCCCCTTGATTATTTATTTATTTATTTGCCAAAAACTCCCCTCCTCGACTTATAGAACACACCTAATAAATAGTCTTGTGTCTTAATGTGTGCAGTTTCTTCTTTGTCTTGGGGACTTTGCAGGCTGCTTTCTTTTTCATTTTAGAGGCCCACAAGTTGGGAGACGGAGGCAGGAGGATCACAGGCTCCAGACCATTCTCAGCAACACAGCAAGACCCTGTTTCAAAATTAAAAAAAAAAAAAAAAAAGAATAAGATCTAGGAGTGTATCTTGGAGGTAGAAGGCCCCTGGGTTCAATCCACAGTGAAAAAAAAAAAAAAGTCCACAAGATGGAAATAAGCTGCCACTGTAGAAATATAGGTTAACTATAAAGAAGCTCTCCATTATAATGGTTTGTTTTTGTTTTGAGGTACTGAGGATTGAACCCAGGACCTTATACTTTCTAAGCAAGCACTCCACCACTAAGCTATGTCCCCAAACTTTTTAATTTATAATGTTTATCTTGGCAATTGCAGTAGAAAATTTAAGAATAATTTTGTTCCTTAGCTTAAAAATATGAGTTCAAGAACAAGGTCTTTGACCCCACATTTTTTCCGAGTACCTACTTTGTGTTTATTATAGGACATGGGAATGAGCTAGGCAAAATACCAGTTCTTAAGGAGCTTCTGTATAGGTTCCCAATCTCTGATGGATGATTGGATGGACAGATGGATCGATGGATGGATGGGTGGATGGATGGATGGATGGATGGATGGATGGATGGATGGATGGTTTTACTGAATGATGAGTATATGGATGGTTGAATTAAGAGGCATTTTACACTTCTCAGATATTAATATTCCTCCCACAGGCCAGAACTTAAGTTTGATGCTGACATTTATACAGATTTTCTCATTAGCCAGGAGTTATAGTCTATTTAGTTCGTTCTTCTAAAGTCATTTATAGGGTATAAACCCCTAACACTCTTGAACATTGCCTGAAATTGAGGTCTGCATAAGATGGATGTTTTTGAGATTTTTTTTCATGGATAGGAAAATAAAGAGGGCAAATAATTTGGGGAATTATTGAAATTTCTGGAAATTTCAATTTATATTATTCTTTCCTACAAAACAATGTTTTATATTCTTTTCTACAAAACAACATTTTTATTTAATTTATTTATTTATTTTACAAAACAACATTTTTAAATATTATGCATTTAATAAGAAAAGCAGTAGCCGAGTGTGGTGGCACATGCCTGTAATCTCAGTAGTGAGAAGGCTGAGACATGAGGGTCACAAGTTCAAAGGTAGCCTAGGCAACTTAGGTCCCTCAGCAACTTTGTGAGACCCTGTTTCAAAATAACAAGTAAAATAGGGCTAGGGGCATAGCTTGAAAGTAGAATGCCCCTGAGTTCAATTTCTAGTATTCATCCCCAAAAGCAATAAGGTTTTTCATCTAGATAATGAGTCATTAATTAACAAGGAAATGTACAATAAATGAAATTATAGATGTTATCACACTCAATGTTTGGTTGGTAGTTTTCCAGACTGTGATCTGTGCTTCCTCATATTTTTACAAGTTTCCTCTTGTGGTGACCTTTTGATAGTCACTCGCAACTCATCCAAGTTGTTACCCAAACGTGGCTGTCACATTCTTCCCTCAAACCTTTCCTTGGAGTTGTCACAAAGGTAAGAGAGGGAGGTTGATGGATCCCCAAAATGAAAATAAAGCTGGGAGGAAATTCCTAGAGACGGAAGGTGGTCTCTATTTGGGACTAGGAGACCTGAGATATAGCGTCCATCAGAGGGGACAGTTTGGAAGACAGCTTTGGGGCTGTGCCTTCTACAATGCCCTTGCTCCACCATTGCAGTACCATAGATACTGAGAGAGAGGAAAGCAGCAAAATGAGCTTAGAGTCAGCTGGAAGCAGCCTGCCAAATCCAGGCCAGTGCTTGAGCCCAGCTGGAGTGCAGAATAGTAATAGAACATCCTAGACTTGCTAGTGTTGGGCATTTCCTCTTCCCCAAATGATCCCACCTATCTTTCAAGCTCCCTCACCTTCACTCCCATTTGATCATTGCAATCTAGAGATGACGAGCTTCTGAAAAAGTTGAGGCACTAAAGCAGAGGTTTACCCTAAGTGGCAGGTAGGTGATAAACAGAATGACGGGACCCAGTTTGTACTTCCAAAGATCATCTACCTCAATATGTTTCTAGCTCCCCAAAATTACCAGCAGAGATCCAAGCATGGGCCTGAGATTTTTCATTTCATCTCACTTTGCATTTGCAGTCAAGGTAGCAGATGAATTCAGGGAAATATGAGCTCATAGGCAGCAACCAAAGACCTCTGAGGGGTACAAGAACTGTCATGATCAGATAGAAGAATTGTTTAGAATTAGACTAATAAATATACTGTATGTGACAAGGAAAAAAATAGACACATGAAACAATAATGCATTCTAAAGAAAAAAGTCAAATGGAGATATGTAACATCAGCAAAAATAAAATGAGTAAGATAAGGATTGGTAGCAAAATGGATGTGAAGAATAAATTAGTAAATTAGAGTACCAAGACCAGGCACTCTACAGAAAATAAATTGCATAGGACTGGGGTATAGTTCAGTGGTAGTGTGCTCACCTGTCATGCATGAGGCTTGGGGTTTGGTCCCCCGCACCATCAAAAAATAATAATGATAATAATAAGGATAAGCACAAATGCATGACAAACACAAAAGAAATGTTAAAAATAGGAGTCAAGAATCACATACTCAGAATCTTAGAAGAAAAGGAAAAACAATCATATAGGGGAGGGAAAATTTGAAGAAATTATTCTGAGACTTTCCTAGAATTAAAAGAAAAAAGAGAGAGAGAGAGAGAAAAGACAAGAACAATTTTAAAAGACTCATAGCATTCCAGAAAAACAAACAAACAAAAAAGATGAGTTTTCAATAGGAAATATTATAGTATGACCATTGAAAGTAAATTAAAAATTCTCAGAGCTTTTAAAGAGTAGGAACATATCACATATAAGAGAAAAGAATGAGATATGGACTCTAAGCAGTAACCCTGGGCTTGTAATTTGTTCAAGGTGCTGAATAAAAAAAAAAAAAAAAATGAAGACAGAATTTTCTATCTACTTAATTCTCTAAGCTCAAGAATGAAGCAAAAATATTAACAAAGACCTTCTTTAAAAGCACAATTAGATTAAGTATTACACTAAGAAACCTGGCTCTAACAACCCAACTAACTCCCCTTAACAGACCCCTAGCTATGGCTCACCCTTGCTCTCGCTGGCCCGTAAAAGTTCTTCTTAAACAATCGATATAAGCTTCTAGCCTTAGAAGCTTATAGTCATGGGCTCCATCCTTTCCTGGAGACCCCCTAGGCAGGTTTTATCCCAATAAACCCTGTACTGCCATTGAGCCATCTCCCCTGCTCCCCCACCCCAACCTTTCACAGACAATCAGTAAGAATTTATTGAATCCCAATATGCTTAAGGAATTGTATGATGAACTGTGAGATGCAAAGAGATGGGTAATGTGACTCTTTTTCTTTTCTTTTTTTTTAAAAAATAGTATGTATGTATGTATTTTTGTGGTACTGGGGATTGAACACAGCAGCATTGTATCTGAGCTACACCCCTAGTCCTTTTTTTAAAAAAATTGTTTTTTAAACAGGATATTGGTGGGCTGCTGAGAGTCTCACTACATTGCTGAGATTGTTCTCAAACCTGTGATCCTCCTGTCTCAGCCTCCCAAGTACTGGGATTACAAGTGTGTGCCACCATGAAATATGGTTCTAAATTGGATGAATTATAATATAGCTGAGTAAATGGAATATACTTGGCAGTTCCTTGTATCATTAGCTGCCTGTTTTAAGTCTCAGGGCCAAATGAGAGCAGTGCTTCCTTGGACCTTCTGAAAGGGGAATTTCATGGTTTGGGGTGGTCAGGAATGGTTTGATGGTAGAGACTGGACTCAAGAACCCTCTGCTTTGTGCCATCATGTGAATGCATCTGGTTGCTTGACCATTTTCCCCGCTCTGCTAGACCCATTAAATTTGGAATAATGAGAAAAGTGCTTTGATTTAGAGATAAATCATTCCTGGGTAGACTTGGATGAGGAACATAATTGATCTGTGAAACCCCTCTGGCTTTCATGCCTGGAAGTCTCATTACATCTTAGATCTCTAGGAGGGAGTGTTAAATGTCAGAATCTTAAAGGAAGGCATAAAAGTTATTTTGAATTTTTTTTTAAAGGCCAAATTCTGTCAGCTTTTGTCACAAAAGCTTGGTTAGAGCTCAGCTCAATGCAGAATTCACCAACTTTTCATGGTGATGCTTATAGGTGTGCCATGGGGTCATGGTGCCAAGCTCTCAGCTTTATACATCAACCCAGGGATCAAGATCAAGTCTCCTATAGATCATGGAAACAGAAATACTTGCTTACAGTTGATGATCTCCTCAAGGTTGCACCGGGCTGCAGTGGGAATCCATGTTCCATTTATGGTTCTTTGATAAATCAAAAAAGATGAATGAAGAAAATGTCTAATGCCAGACAGAGAAACTAGGTCAGAGTTCTCTACTTTTCCTGTCATCATTCCTACCAACAACTGTCACTGAAGCTGAGTCTGAGGTCGATGGAAACTAAAAGCTCACTCGTCATGAAGTCCTGCCTTCTAATTGCAGACATTCTGCCTTTTTAGCTAGAAAACTTTAATGGTGTAAATAGATTGTAGTGCTATTTTTTTTTTTTTCTTTTGTGGTACTGGGGATTGAACTCAGTGGCATTCTACCTCCGAGATATACCCCCAGCACTATTTTTTTTTTCTTTATTTTGAAACAGGGTCTCACTAAGTTGCAGAGTGCCTCACTAGGTAGCTGAGGCTGGCCAAGAACCCGTATCCTCCGGTCTCAGCCTCCCAAATGCTGGGATTACAAGCGTGCGCCACCTCGCCTGGCTCTGTAGTGCTATTGTTGATAGTTGTTAATTGCCATGGTCTTGAATTAGCAAAACTTAATTCGATCAGTCACTAAAATTGAAATGATCTGACAAGCATGGTAGCACACAGCTCTGAACTCAGTACTTGAGAGGATGAGACAGGAGAATAACAGGTTTGACAACAGCGTCAGCAACTTAGAGAGGTCCTTGGCAACTATTTCCAAATAAAAAATAAAATAGGGCTGGGGGTGTAGCTCAGAGGTAGAATGTTCTTCAATCCTCAGTAACACACACACACACACACACAAAAAAAAAAAAAAAAAAAGAAGAAGAAATTAAAATAACCCCATTAACCATAAATCTTTCACTGCTATATAACTGTAAAGCAGAAAGATAAAGTTTCGAATTTAGTAGTATTATTACCAGAAATGAGCACATCATTCTTATAAAAGTTTTGTATGTCTGCATCCCTTGGACATTTCAGTAGCTAATTTTCCATATCGAAACAGGCCAAGGTCAGCTTTTAGAATGACGTGGATTCCGAGCCATCTTTCAAATGCGCTTGGCTCACAGTGAGCCAAGCATATGATGAATCAGGTTAAAATCACTGCCACCCCTTAAGTAAGATTCTCTGCTCCTAAGCAGTCGATACTATTCCAAGTGGCAGAAGCCAGTCCTTGGTAGATTATTCACCCATTTTGGTTCCAAAAATTAATAATTTAATTGCATTTCAAAATATAGTCAAATCCATTTTTTAAAAAATAACAATTGTTCTCCTCTCTCAAATTATAAACCTCCTTAGCATGTTCTGCGTTCTTTCTTTCTTGCTTTTTTTTTTTTTTTGTGGTACTGGGGATTGAACTCAGGGGCATTCTACCTCCAAGCTACACCCCAGCCCTATTTTTTATTCTTTATTTTGAAACAGCGTCTCCCTAAGTTGCGGAGTGCCTCACTAGGTAGCTGAGGCTGGCCGCGAACCCGGATCCTCCAGTCTCAGCCTCCCAAATGCTGGAATTACTAGCATACGCCACCACACCCGGCTTTCTAATTGCAAGAGGTGGTGATTACAGGTGAGTAAACCCTGGCTAGTCATTATGTAAACCCTGAATGTCCTCAGTAACACACCTCCTGTGGCCACTAAAACCACAACAGAGTAGGATTCTTTCAGCCCTCTGGTGCTGTTTTGTTTTGTTTTCCCATGTGCTGTTAACATACTAATTTGCAGAAATGGGATTTTTTCATGTCAAAACAGTAATTTGTTAACATGTGCACACAGCAAACAAAATACAGCTAACTGAATGTTTCTAACACAGTTTTTCTTTAGTATATGATCAACTTGAAATCTTGTATTGCAATAAATGGTTCACATAATCCATAAAAGCTGGGTCTCTACGGCAATTCTTGAAATCAGACAGTGATGTTGGTTTTGTATTGGTGCGTAATTGTACATAATTGTGAGGTTCATAGTAATATAATACCAAATCTTAATGTTTAGAGTGCTTAATTTATAGACTATAATTCTAACTAAAAGGTATTTGTGCAATTGGTGAGTGTGGCGATTTCCCCTCCTTTAAAAAAAAATTCTGAATAGATTTTCTGTCCCTTGGTAAAGTTCGTAAAATATTCTAACAATTTAGGGAATGTGAAAGACCCTTTTAAATTCCTTCCTCCAGGACAACCACTATCTACAATTTAGTGCCTATTATCCCAGCATATTAACATGCATATGTAATTACAATACTTGGGAGCCTGAGACAGGAGCATTACAGTTTCAAGGACAGCCTCAGCAACTTTGTGAGACCCTCAGAAACTTAGGGAGACCCTGCTTCAAAATATATATATATATATATATATATATATATATAAAGGGCTAGGGGTATAGCTCGGAGGTACAATATCCCTGAATTCAATCCCCGGTATATATATTTTCATATGTAATCCGCATAATATGTTTAAAATATCTCCATCTTTACAGTCCCTTGGAATTATATTAGTTTTCCTCAACTACAATCTGTCCACTATTAAAGCTTCCTAGGGAAAGGGAGGCAGACATCTTCTCAGGAAATAGGAGGATGTGACTTGTGGAGATATTCTGACAAAATCAGGCTGACCCTGTCTACATGGAAAATTCTACTACATTTGCATTAATAATTTTTCATTGAAAATCCATTGAATGAATGTGTCACCTTTCATTTAATTAATTCCTTATTGTCATATTTTGAAATGCTCCCAAATTTCACTATTGAAATTAATGTTATAAGAAATAACCTTAGAAGCCGGGTGTGGTGGCACATGCTTGTAATCCTAGCATTTGGGAGGCTGAGACTGGAGGATATGGGTTCTCGGCCAGCCTCAGCTGCTTAGTGAGGCCCTCTGCAACTTAGTGAGACCCTGTTTCAAAATAAAGAATAAAAAAAAATAGGAAGGCGGGCATGGTGGCTCACACTTGTAATCCCAGCATTCGGGAGGCTGAGACTGGAGGATCCGGGTTCTCGGCCAACCTCAGCTACTTAGTGAGGCACTCCGCAACTTAGTGAGACCCGGTTTCAAAATAAAGAATAAAAAATAGGGCTGGGGGTATAGCTTGGAGGTAGAATGCCCCTGAGTTCAATCCCCAGTACCACAAAAAAAAAAAAAAAAAATAGGGCTGGGACTGGAGCTTGGAGGTAGAATGCCCCCAGTTTTCATCCCCAGTAACACAACAAAACAAAACAAAAAACAAAAAGAACCTTAGCCCTGGGGCAGTGGCACATGCTTGTAATGCTAGTACTTGGGAGGCTGAGACAGGTGGATTTCAGGTTCAATGCCAGTCTCAGCAACTTAGCAAGACTCTCAGCAACTTAGGGAAACCCTGTTTCAAAATAAAAATAAATAAATAAATAAATAAATAAATAAATAAATAAATAAATAAATAAATAAATAAATAAATAAAAAGCTGGGCATGGTGGCACATGCTTGTAATCCCAGTACTTGGGAGGCTGAAACAGGAGGATCGAAGGTTCGCAGCCAGCCTCAGCTACTTAGTGAGGCTCTCCACAACTTAGTGAGAGCCTGTTTCAAAATAAAGAATAAAAAAAAAAAATAGGACTGGGTGTAGCTTTGAGGTAGAATGCCCCTGGGTTTGATGAGGTAGAGTAGAAGGAATAAAATTTAGGCAGAAAGAAGACATTGGGAAGGAAAGGAAAAATATAGTTTTAAAATCTGGAGAGTTCATAAACTAACTCCACCCTATAGGGTGTGCCCAAATCTTAGGCAGAAGTCTCAGTGGGCCACACCTTTAATCCGATGGATCCCAGCCCCTACCTGAGATTCAGGACAAAGGTCAGATCTCAGCCAGTGACCTACCATCTTTTGAAAACCTGAGAAAGGGAAGGTCCAGACTTCTTCTGTGCCCACCCCTTCTTGGAACTACCACCTATACCTGAAAAGAGGAGGTCCAGACTGCTTCTGTGCCAACCCCCTCTTGGAAATCTATATAAGGACTAAAGGAGGCAAAGATGCTCTCTTGCCCTCCTGCTTGCGTGGCCTGGAAGATCTCCGCTCACCTGTTTTCCTGAGTCCCTTACTTTCCTGAATAAATTCCTGCCTTTTGTTCCTGACTGGCACGTATTAAAATTCTTTTTATTATAGAGGCCAAGAACCCACGAGTGGGACAGCGTTGTCCCACGACATAATCACCGTGTTGCCCCACCACAGGTTCAATCCCCAGTACCAAAACAAAACAAACAAAACAAAACAAAAACGAAATAAATAAGTAAAAAGGGCTGGGGATGTGGCTTGGAGGAAGAACACCCCTATGCTCAATTCCCTGTACCACACACACACACACACACACACACACACACACACACACACACACAAATATAAATATATATTTATGATAATTAACTTAAGATAATTTCCTAGGTTCTAAACACCCATTCTTATTAATATTCAATTCAACACTACTAATTTACACCCTTTCCTACAAAGTACACATGGGACAATTTCTCTACACTCTCATCAGAATTTTTTTTTTTTTTTAATTATGTGAATGCTTTGAAAGATACTGTGTGCATACTAGGTTGTTAGGGAACTTGGTATCCTTCCTAGATGGCTTCAAATGAACTTTATGATGGCTGAGTATCTTGCCACAAATCCCAGCATTTTTCCTGTTTGCCATAGAGTACATTAAATTTGTGAACAATTCATATTTGTTAATGAGTCTATGAAGTAGACAAGACAGAACGTACATGGTAAAAAATTGTATGCTATGGCACCAGAACAGAAATCATTGTTTCCAGAATTCAACTGGAACATTTTAGGCAAGAGAGCTAAAGTGAAGTATGGTTAATTGATGTCTCACTCACAGAAATCAAAGGTGTGATGTGGCTCTGAGCCTATAATATATTCTCAAAATAAATGACATCTTTTATATCTCTGAGCTAAAAAGGTAAAGATAGTTTGAAGGGCAAGGATAAATCTTAATATGGCTCAAATGGGTTTAGAGCAAATATTGTCCTACTGACCTTTATTTTAATGAAACAGATATTGAATGGCCTTCTGTAGGATAAATTTAAAGATCGATTCTGGTCCCACATTCTTGCATCAATAATTATTTGAGAGAACATTGCATCAGTTTTATATTGGGGTAGTCTTGGCTCATATAGATTACAAAATAACCAACCCTGCCTATGAAGAAAACCTATGCCACAACAAAATGACAGGAAAAATAATGAAGCATGGGAATTTCACTTGGGAGTCATTGGACTGCTATAACAAATCTGGACTGCAATTTCATCTGTGTAATTATTTTTGCGTGTGTGTGGTACTGGGGACTGGATCCAGGGTTGTTCAGCCTTGTTTTATTTTTTCTTTTGAAACAAGTTCTCACTAAGTTGTATAGGGCCTCCCCAACTTGTTGAAGCTGTCCTCGAACCTGTAATCTTCCTGTCTCAGCCTCACAATTACACACCTAGCCATCTGTGTAATTTTTAAACAACAGAAATGCATTTCTCACAGGCCTAGAGGCTGATGAGTACCAGATCAATGCACTAGAAGATTCTGCGTCTGATGAAGGCTGCTCTCTACTTCCAAGGTGGCGCGTTATTGATGTGTCCTTGTATGTTCACAAGGTGGAAGAGATGGAGCCTCTTTTATAAGGACATTAACCTCACTCATAAGACCTCATGAGAATGGAGACCTCATGACTTAATCATCTTCCAAAGGCCTCACCTCTTAATACTAACACTTTGTGTAAGTTTCAACACATGAGTTTTGGAGGGACACAGACCTTCAAACTATAGCAGATATTTATTTAGCACTTACCCAGTATCAGAAATTCTATATAATCCAACTCCTTTAATACTTGTAACAATCCTGCAAGATGAGTATTTACACGATTTTCTAGATAAGAAAAATAAGGAGTAAAATGGTTAAAGAATTACACAGTGAGTAAGAGGAAGAACTAGAATTTGACCTCTGAACGTGATTATTCCAATGCCATAATTATGAATTCCACTCTACAGTGCTGTCTTCTACAGCCTATGCATAGTGCTGGGTTCTGGAGGATACATAGGTAAAGACATGGTCTCCACCCTCAACTAGCACTTTATCTTTCCCTAGTAAGAACTCAGAGTAAAGGGCTTCCCTGTTTACAGTTCAGGAAAGCACTAATCTGTGTTTCTCTGGACCCTCCTCAAAGAATGGATTTAATTCTTTCTTGAGTTCAAGGCAGCCCTATGTATAAATAATCAATTTTTAATGTAGCTTGTTTCACATTTGAATGCTTCTGGATCAGAGTTATTTCTCCAGAGCTGTGCAGATATTATATAAACATTTTTTTTTTTTTGATCTTTTAACTAAGACCAGGATTAGGGTAAGATAGATGAAGCATTCTCCTTGGGCACAAAATTTAATTTTGAGAAACAAATCCATCTGTCACAACCTCTTTTATATTAAAAGGAATAAGGATGATGAAACTAGGTTTTTGGCAATATTGTATCCCTTAATTCACAATAATGAATAAATGTCATTAATTAATACCAATTAATACACCAGCCAAGATTTACCAAGCACCTGCTATACATCAGGTACTGTGCTCCCCTTAGAGGGTTCTAAGGAACAGAGACTCCTCTGGCTGAAATAGGTTCATCGTAAGAGTCAGGAAACAAAGTCCCCTAAATGTGCAGCCATACCTCATGTCTTTGGCACATAGCTCTCAGTCTGACACCAGTCCTGTGGACAGAGTCCATCCTCCACTGCTCTGCTAAAACACTAAGGCGTTTTATCAATGAGTCTAAAGAGCCTTTACTTGTTGAGTAAGGGGATTTGGCAGCCATGGCTCACTGTGGGCAAATACTATTAAAGACTTCCAGTAAAATTCAACTTATGAAAGTGCAAAAATACCATTTAAGATAAAATTCCTTCCCGTCCATTGGAGCGGATTGATGCACTGAGTGATCATTTAGTAGAGACATCCACTTATGTGCCCTTTATGCTTGAAGGGAAAGTCAGAGGGTGGCAGCAAGCACGTTCCAAAAGTCAGGACGCTCAGCCTGTAGGGCAAGCAGTAAAATTCCACCGGAGCCGCCTTCTTCCTGGTGCTGGGCCCACAGACTTAGCAGACCACATTTTATAATTCTCATGAGCGGAGTAACAATGAGGCAGCCAGGATCCTGCTCCTTTGCAAGTAAGCACCTGTCTCAGCTACCCTGAGGTTTTAGAGAAGTCTAATTAACTAGGGATGCCAATAAAAATGGATGAAAAATAAATTAGTAGTTAGTGTTACACAAACCACAGGCAGACACTGTGTGGAATAAAATTAAACCTATGGTTAAAAAGTGGAAAAAAAATATTCAACTGCTCACTACTTTTTAACTCCCTAATTAAGGTAGGCAAGGTAGGAAAGCCAAAACCATTTTCAGTAGAAAGGTCTAATTCAATTGTATAACACTTTTATCTTTTAAGGGGAAGGGCAGGATGGGGTAAGATTTTTGTTTCACCACATCACTGATGTTTTTATTTGGATTTTAATACCAAGCACTGAGCTTTCGATAAAAATGGCTGGACTACATGGACATTTCTCCTATATTCTGCCATTTGTAAATTCCATCATAGTTGTTGAAATCTGTAATTGGGAATGATTGGGAATCATGAGCAAGTGGTTGAATAGTATTTATTTCAGATCCCAGAGCATGCACGTAGTCTATAGAAAAGTTGATATGGCAAAGCAGTAAGCTCCAAGGAAGCTGGGGGCACTGAGCAGCAGGACTGAGATGAATTTTCTGGGGACATCATTTGCAGAGTAGAGCAGGGACCGTTGGAGCCCTGACTATGAGAACCGACCTGCTGTCCGGGCCAATGCAAGCCGCAGAGTACACATTTACAGGGACTTATTGGTTCCTGTCCTTTTGTGTTCTTCTTCTCTTGTCTTCATTTCTCATTTTCCTACACATTTCTCTGTGCCAAGTTCATTTTAATTCATTCGTTTTATTGTATCATTCCTATCATATTCTTATTTTCATCATTCTATGGTTTTTCCAATCCTATTCTGTCATTTTGACTGATTTGATTTTCAAAGTTGATTTCAAATAATATTTTTTTGGAATTTTGTGACCTTTGCATAATTTCCTAAGTCAATACTTTCTAGTGCAGCTGATCCATTCCTTCACTGAACCCTAAGCCAATTCAGCTCCCACCGCGTGCCAGATGCTATGCTGGCTCAGTGGGATGATGGCTTTCTGAGAGATGCTGTTTACTGTGGACCGGTCTGGGCCTCCTAGGGATTGTCTGGTTACAGATGTGAGGTAGGATGGCTCTGGACTAGTTTATCCCAGTGATCCTTAGCCCAGCCACATGTTTATACTGAATTGAACACTTCTCATATTGAACAATTAAAAAGGAAAAAGAGGGCTTTTCAGTGGGTCAAGTGAATTAGAAAAAAAAAAAAAAAGGGCTGCTAGTTATGTACCCTTTTACTCTACCATTACTGGTCTTATATGACAATACTGTCTGAACATTCACCTCTTAGGATTAATATGGTTGACCATGTTATGAATGCTATGGTTCCTCCTGGACCATGACTAAGTCATATTGCATCATTGTTCTCTCTTCCCTATCTGAGAGGGAAAGAGTCATAAAGATGGGGTGAGGTTTCAGGATAACATCTAGATAAAATTGTCCTTTAATCCAATATGGCTGGTGTTCTTATAAGAAGAGACATAGACACTGGGGGATGATAAAAAATGAGGACAGAGGCAGAGAGTGAAGTGCTATAGCTGCAATCCACAGGACACTGAAGATGGCTGCAGATCACCAGAAGCAAGGAAAAGGAAGAAAAGATTCATAAGTTTCAGAGGAAGCATGGCCCTGTTGACACCCTGCTTTCAGCCTCTTAGCCTCTAGGACTGTGGAACAGTAAACTTCTACTGCTTTAAGTGCTTTGTTACGGGAGTCCTGAGGAATTACTAAACCGTGTGTGCCAAGAATGGGACATTCTGACCTTTCTCTACCTTCTTCATTTCTCAGGATGCCTTTGTAGGAAACAATTTTGGGGAATGAGGTAATAGCTCCATCTTGGATATTGGGTGGGTTTACTTGTTGTTTGTTATAAAAATGGTGGGTTCCCTAAGTCACTGACCCTCAGCTGTGATGTGAACACACTGCAGGTGCAGCACCACCTGGACCACATTGTGTCACTCTAGTGGAACTTGAGGGGAAAAGGGAGCCAGCACAAATGAGCTGAAACTCATGCAGCTTGCTGAGCTGCGACTCTCATTTCTTCTGTCACCACCCATGAAATAGTAATAGGCTAACTTATTAGCTTGTAAATACAATGAAACTAAATCCTAGTCCTAGCTAATTCCTGAAAAAAATTTCTCATCCCTTGCTCTCTTCCCAAAACCATGCTGTTGAAGGGATGATATAGGGACCTTATCTTCAAGGAACTTGGAGTTCTGTTGGAGATTGGATTATATATGACGAGCTAAATAAACAAGAAGACAACATGAGAGATGCCATAACGTAGTGGTTGATGAATTGTTATATCATTATTTAAGTCTCAAGTACTAAGATATGTCATAAAGATTTTGCATTAGGAGGAAAATGTGAGTGTTGTGGTTTGGGGTCCAAAAGTTTGTAACACAGCTGTACGAAGTATATAGAAAGATTGAGATTTGAATAAGAATGTGGACTGGGGATACAGGATTCTGGGAGAGGGCTGTTCTTACCAACTTCCTCTATGGTTCCAGAGTATTTCTTCCCATCTCTATGATAGTACTTGCTACATATTATTATAATCAACAGCTGGCACATTTTCCCCTGCTATTGAGAGCTTTCCAAGAGAAGTCATGTATTTTACTCATTTTTAAAATATTTGGCATCTGTCACATAGTAGGCATGCAATGAATATATCAACAGATGGATGAATATGTGGAGGAATAAAGGTTGGAAATGCACAAATTGATGGAACACTTATGATTTGTGACAGGAGGACACAGACAGGTGGCCTGGTGCCACACTGGGCAAGACCTTGAATGCCAGGCTAGGAAGACTGTTTATGAAAGATGGGGCTGACGTTTTAGTTATTTTAGGAAGATTTATTTAGCAGTGATGAACATATGGGTCAGTTTCATGGTGGAGGTTATGCCTAGAGGAGAAACGCCAGTTAAGGTGATATTATAACAGTCCAGATCTAAGATGCCCCATTGGAATTTCACTTTAAAAAAAAGAGCCATGTGATGTGACACAGAAGTTGAGATCATGCTCCTGTGAGTCAACAGGGAAAAGGAGGCCAGGACCATTGTCATGCCAGCGTATCTTGGAACACTCAGGATAACCGCGACCTTGCAATTTCTCAGGGTTTACCCTCCCCCTCTACAGACTGCTCCATGGAGAGAAGTGATCAGATGGCAACTTTGCATGTGGCTATTTATCATCATACAGAGAAGTGGCTCCTAAGTAGCAGAAATGCACTTATCAGTTACTGAAGAGCTGGTCTCTCCTGTAGTTAGGCAAGGATAGGAATATCACATACACACACACACACACATACACACACACACACACACACACACCTGCTAAGTGACTTCTATGCTGGGGGCTCAGGCCCTTGTTCGTGTTAAGTGCACATTTGAATCTACCTCCAGGTCTTCACAATGCACTAGTCTAAGTGTGGAAGGTTGAAACACTAAAGATGTTTTCACAGGCTGACTTCGTGTCTTGGTTAAGTGTATCCTCAGTGACTGCTGCTGAATCCAATGGCGTGCTCTTGCTCACTTGCTCCTGGTCACTGCACACTGCATGCTTGTTCAGCCAGCTGGCAGACACCTGCCCCACTTCCCTCAGCACAGGGGCCTTTGCTCCCAAAAAAGGAATAGACAACTCTCCATTGTCTTTCAAGCTGCTTATGATGGGAAACCAACCTGTACCAACCTGTGGTAATTGTCTTTGTCATCTCTTCTGGGACAGAGGGATTCTCTACCAGAGCTTCCAGACCAGCAAAAGCAAGAAGGAGGTCAATGTGTGCTTGCTCACTAAACTTCTAACGGGCCTGTTTTCTCAAGCCCCAGCTTTCTTTACCATCATCTCCTAAGCACTGTGGCTTGTCTTGTGTATTTGACTCTCAGAGGTGATCATTTCCCATCAGTGTATTAACAAGAAAATTTCAAACATACTGTTGAAAGAATTTCATAGTGTTAATTCATCTACTAACATTTAGATTCTACTGTGAACATTTTGCTATACTTGCTTCATCATATCTGTGCAGTTATAATGGATTACTTCCTTTATATAATAAAATTATTTTAGTAAGAATCATAAAATAAAAGGAATGATTATAATGACTAGGGAAAATAGTTAAAATCTTGCTCAAATTTATATATAATTGTGCTATTAAATAAAATTTAAAAAATAGATATTGTGTATAAAATATTATATGTAGAAACATACTTTGCAGTTCATGCTCTGTACAACTATATTAAATTTTAAATACAAATTAACTCTGAATAGGTTACATGGAAGACAGAAATGAAACAATTGAAATTCTGTTTCTTTGTCTTTACAGTCATTGTGTTATTATTGCTCCCTATGAATCTTCTATTTATATGCAAGAGTATGGAATCCCTCAGGAGTTGATGGAGTCAAGGATTCAACCTTAAGTTCAAATGATTCCAGTAAGTCCAGACTGTTAGAATCTTACTCTTGAAATGAGCATGTGTCACAGAGTCTTCTGTGTTTGGGATCAAATGTACAACTGGGAGTTCTCCAAATTAACTTCTCTATGGTATTCATTATTTACTAAAAGATGAGTAAGGAGAATGTGCTCATTTAAAGTTTACAGATGCATTATGAAAACTCAATTGTAAAGGAATGGGGATGTAGCTCAGTGGTGGAGAGCTTGCCTGTGCCTGCTTGAGGGCCTGGGTTTGATCGCCAGTAAACACACACACCCTAAAACTAAAACTAAAACAAAGCAAAACAAAAAATCCTCAATTGTATTGCCAAGCAAGTATTACAACTTACTTTCAGAGAGGAGTATTTTATCACTGACATTGTTTAAAATTGCTGGCTTGATGATATGAAAGCTGTCTTCAGTGGTTTCATGATTGTTTTTACATTTGGTGCATACAGTGCAGCCTCCTATTATTTGCTGCTACTTCCTCCTACTGCTGGTTGTGTCAAAGAGAAACAGAGCAGGGTGGTACTTACAGGCTGTAAAGATATATTTTATTTGGTACTATTGCAATAAGAGAAAGAGACTTCAGTATAGAATGAGCTCAATTCTCTAAGCAGCAGAGACAGCTGAGGACTTCCAGCCCCTGAGGAAAGTGAGGGGGTCAGTGGATGGGAAAGTTCTGGGGTAAAGGAGTTCTTGCTAAATTGACCCAACAGGATTCTTGCTGAAGGCAGGCCAAGGACTTGTACAACAAAGGTAGAAGAAGAGCTTGACCAGATTTCCCAGGAATCATATGTCAAGAGTTGGGGGCAGGGGATTCTTGCCAAACAGACCTAGTAGTATTCTTGCTATAACTGGGCTGGGCAGGCAGAGGATGACACCCAAGGACAAAGGTAGCTGAAAAAAGGGCTCAGAGGAGCCTGACTAAACTTGGACCAAGGAGAGAGTCTTTGTGAGGGACCACTGTTCAGTACATATATTTTACTATACTAGTAGAATGTAAATTTGTTCTAGAAATAAGTAAGGAAATAATACTGAAATGGTGAGCCAGTAAACAAGCCTTATTTTTAAATTTCCCATTTTTATAAAGCCTAGAACATTCTTAGTCATTTCATCAGTGTCACTAATAAATAACAGAACACAAAAAGAGAATTTGCACTATGTGGCATAATTTGTGTCACTTTTTTTTCTCACCAAGGTAGATCAAATTTTAAGTATAAGGCAACTCAACTAATTTTCACTGAGTTACCCAGGCAGTTTCTCCTTTGCTTCCTTGTGCACAGCCCTTGAACAGTCACAGTCATATGAACCATCCTTGATACTCAGTTTATGTTTTGATCATTCGACCTATGTTTCTCTTTAAAAGGTGACTGATCAACTCTCATTGATGCCCAGAGCCCACAGGGAAGGATGTGTTAATGTATTAGCAATAAGGAAAATTCCAACATTGCTCCTGAGGATTACTCTTCCCACATTTGGATCTAATTCAAACTGTTATTGGGAAGAATAAGAGAGATGGGAATAGGGGATTTACATTTAAAAAAAAAATGCCTCTGTGTTTACTGAGGACAGCAAAATTAAAGGGAGAAATATGGGGAAAAAATCCTGCTGGGCAGGAGTTTTCCAAGCATGTGGCTAGAAAGCTGAGAGCAGGTTGCAGAGGGGCATTCTGGAGCATGAAAGAAGTCCAGGCAAAAGAAATGGTACAGCCAGGCACAGTGGTGCAAGCCTGCAATCCCAGTACTTTACAGAAGAATCACAGGTTTGAGGCCAGTCTCAGTAACTTAGCAATACTCCGTTTAAAAATAAAATAAAAATAGCCAGGCGTGGTGGCATACGCTTGTAATCCCAGCATTTGGGAGGCTGAGACCAGAGGATCCAGGTTCGTGGCCAGCCTCAGCTACCTCGTGAGGCACTCCACAACTTAGTGAGACCCTGTTTCAAAAAATAAGAATAAAAAAATAGGGCTTGGGGTATAGCTTGGAGGTAGAATGCCCCTGAGTTCAATCCCCAGTACCGGAAAAAAAAAATAATGATAATGATATAATTAATAATAATAACAATACTGATGGACTGGGGTTGTAGTTCATAGGTAGAATGCCCTTAGGTTCAATCCCCAGTATCAAAAAATAAAAATAAATAAATGAAATAAACCTCTTCATAGTTTTTTTAAAAGATGCAGGCAGCAATTTTAATGGCTTGTCAATATTTTTGGATTTTCAGACTGGGATTTTTGTAAGGGAACTTTGCCTTGAGCTTGGAGCCTGAGAGCCTTCACTCATACTTGAGTTACATTAGGAAACTTTTAGTTTGGGGTGAAGGGCTTGAGGGCTAGGTCCCTTTAACATTTGCAATGTAGCAACTGGACCCGGTGGAGGTAAGTTGACTCCATTCCTCTGAAAGCTGGCTTGAATGCATGACCGTTCTTCCATTCTTCTCAAGTGAGCATGTAAGGGGGCGACACTGGGTAGCAGTCACCCCTAGATGGTCAGGCATAGAACGCCTAAAATGGATAAAGAAAACAGTGCAGCTTCGTCCAAGCCAGCAGACCTGAAAGTAAGTACCACGGGGAAGCCTTCTCTCTTACTTGAATGTCATTTACTGTTGCCCTTGATAGTGAAATGGGACTAGGGACTTTATAAAGATTAAGGGGGACAAAAAGACAATTCGGTTTTTCTTTATGGCTCTTAATGGATTTTACCAATATGAACTTGTTTCAAAGTACTGTACTTGGCAATTGATTAGCAGCTGTTTTTCTAAAACTCCAGGGAAATTGTACTGATCTCTACACAAATTCCACTTTAAAATTTAATCAGTGCTAGCTGAGCCTGCCTCTAATGTGTTCTTGCACTTTGAAGATGCAGCTTGACCTTGTCAGTCCTATATGTGATGGCATTTCTTTTACCTCCTTGGAGCAAGCCTTGAAAGTAGCTTGGCACCATAGTCAACTCGCCTGCAGTGAAATATTTTCCTCTCTCGGAGCAGCATCCTCACTACTGCAGGACAACCCATGACAGGATGTCTGGCCTAGTTCAGCTTCACCAGGAGGGATACCAGTGACATTATTTCACTCCCAGGGCAGACAAGGGTGTTTGACAGAAAGAATGAGAAAGTCATGAATAATTCAGAGTGTGCTTGGCCACATATTATCCCACTAATTGATGGGATTAAAGCCTGGAAGCCATGCATTTTGAAAGGAAGAGTGAGAAGAAGAGAGAGAGAAGGAGCACTCATGGCATTGCAGAAGAGATGACTTCTTCAGGATTGGTGTTCTAGGTTGTTGTCTTTAAGAGAATGTGTGGTTAAAAGTTATTTCACCACTGGAGTTTAGTTACCCTGACATGTATAAATCTCTTTGTCAAAGAAGCTAAACTCTTGCATACATTATTGAAGAATTCACAGCATCGAGTGACAAAAGGCAGAAGAGAAAATAAGAGAAGAGGAGGAGGGGAAGCAGTTAGATAATGTATTCCCCCCCCCCCCTTGCATGGAACACTTTGCATATCAGTGCACCTAAACTAATGATTTTCTTTTCTAATGTCCTTTATTCTACTCTGTGGCTTATTTTAAAGTTATTCTTCCATTTATGATTGAGAAACTGAGTCACTAATCTATTTAGTGGCAGGTGATGGTAAACGTCTTGCTCTACAGCCCTACACTAATCCTCATGTTACCTTAACTTTCTCTCCTTACTGCCCAGTCATGAAGCCAGAGTTAGGAAGTCAATTTGTTTACATGAGGAACTCACCTGTATTCTTTTATTTATTTTTGTGAGACTGGGAATACAACCCAGGCGCATTCTACCTCTGAGCTACACCCCAACCTTATTTTATTTTGAAACAGAGTCTTACTAAGTTAATGTGTGCTGCTGGCCTTGAACCTACGATCCTCCTATCTCAGCCTCCCAAGTACTGAGAAGTATTCTTTTTTAAATTGATGCATTAAGCTGGGCATGGTGGCACACACCTGTAATTCCAGTTTTTAGGAGGCTGAAACTGGAGGATCGCAGGTACAAGACCAGCCTCAGAAACCTAGTGAGATCTTGTTTCAAAACAAAACAAAACAAAACACAACGGTTGGTGTATAGCTCAGAAGTAGATTGCCTCTGGATTCAGTCCCTGCTAACATACATACACACACACACACACACACACACACACACACACACACACACATTGGTGCATTATGATTATACCTAGTAGTGGGATGTATCATTACATATTTGTACATACACATAACTTAGTCAATTGAAACTCACTTATATGCTTATTTTTCGATCCTCAGTCCAGTAATAATTGACTATGAGAGAAACACAATATAATGCAAACTTTTAAAAGACATACAGAGAAGAGCCGGGCGTGGTGGCGCACGCTTGTAATCCCAGCATTCGGGAGGCTGAGACCAGAGTATCCGGGTGCGCAGCCAGCCTCAGCTACCTAGTGAGGCACTCCACAACTTAGTGAGACTCGGTTTCAAAATAAAGAATAAAAAATAGGGCTGGGGGTGTAGCTCGGAGGTAGAAAGCCTCTGAGTTCAATCCTCAGCACCACACACACACACAAAAAGACATACAGAGAGCTGTGTACATGCATGAATCTACCCATGCAAAATTGCTACCTTCACCCATGACCTTTGGATCCTTCGTCTGCTTTGCCCCATGAAATCCAGAACTTTGCTCCATAGCATCCATTCCCAGAGTAGGGGAGCTGGAGAGTGTCTGGGAGGGTTGGTATAATATCTAGTTTTTCTGATATTTTTTCAGTACTGGGGATCTAACACTGGGATGCTCTGCCACTAAGCTACCTCCTCAGCCTTGTTTATTTTATTTATTTATTTATTTATTTATTTATTTATTTATTTATTTATTT
>PVLC010023224.1:0-25867 GCA_004027655.1 Graphiurus murinus
AAGGAGGGGGGGAGGGGAAGAAACCAACAGAAGAGGGGCTGTCTCTATCATACCTATTTTATTGATGGGGAAAATCAAGCTCCAGTATATAAAAGTTTGCCCAAGTTCACACAATAGGAAAATAGGCCAGAGGAAGTCATATCTACTAACTTAAACTCCTAAATTCTTAGTATTCAGTCACTGTCATAAAAGAATATAGTTTGACCAGCTGAATGGTAATGTACTTTAAATGTATAAAAAGATGATTATTTTTCCTAATTGATACTTTGATGGTCATAGTCATTGATGGTCCTAGTAAGAGACTTTTCTGCCTCTCCTCCAGGATGCTAAAATACAAAGGTAAGGAAGACGATTAAAGAATCTCTTTAGCAGGGCCCAGTGCTGCATGCCTGTAATCCCAGTACTTGGGAGGCAGAGACAGGAGTATCACAAGTTTGAGGCCAGCCTCAGCAATTTAGCAACCCTGTTTCAAAGTAAAAATAAAATAGGGCTGGGAATGTAGCTCAAAGGTAGACTGCCCCAGGTCTCAATCCCCAGTGACACACACACAGAATACCTTCCGTCTTTTTCTGGCCCCTGCCTATTGACCCATTTTAATAAATTTTTTTTTAAAAATCTGTAATACAAATATAAAGCCATTAAGAAATTATGGTTAAAAAATTTGCTTTGTTTTATAAAAGGAATACCTTGTAATATGAATTGTCCCTGATACCTATTAGGGCTCACTGTTATGCAATCCACAGGACCAGCCTGAAGCAGTCTTAGCAAGACAGCAATGTTTCCTCCTATTCTTTTACCTTAGCAGGGGTAGGGCTAGAAAGCTGTGGTCCAGGGAAGAGTGACATTCACTCTGCCTTTGTCTCCAGCCTGGCAAAACCTAGAGGTCCTGGTAAAACCTGCCCTCACCTTAATACCAACACCCTAAATGGGGCTGCAGAGTTCACTTCCTTGATGTGAATGGCAATGACTGAGTCTGAAGAACCAAATGAAGCTGCTACAGATCAGGAATCCACCAGCTGAAACTCCAATGCTACCTCTCAAACTGCAGGCTATAGGCATCAAAGGAAAGTAAAGACATTTTAGTGGCTTTCAACCATTGTGATTTAAGGAAATAGAACAAAAAAATCACATGCCATTAGGATAAATATTGTACCAAATATAACTGGTCAAAAAGGCTTAAAGGCAGTAATTCAAAGAGAAAAGCTATTACACAGCTCTTCTACCTAAGAGTTACATGGGAATTCAGATGATATAATCCTAGAACCTCTTTTTTTTTTTTTTCCCCAAGAGAAACCAGAACTCTGAGCTGTCATACAAAACATCCCCCAAAGTTTTAAACTGTTTTAAAACAAACTTTAAAAATGTGTATAGGGTAAACAAAACCTATCTGAGGGCATGACCTGGAATGACTATTCTGGGTGGCTAGATTTTAAGGAATAAATGAGTAAATGTGTAATAGAAATGGGGCAGCAGAACTGCTCTTAAGAAAGCAAAAGGGCAAAACATTTCTGTTCAATCTTCCTTGAAATTTGTGTATGGTGGCACTCTCAAAAAGCATTTGCTAGGGCAACACTAGTACTGAATGGAAAAGAACAGCTCTCAGTGAATAGGTACTAAAGCATATGGCCCTAGTAAAAGAAGCAAAGAAACCAAATATTTGTGGGCTTGATGGTCCTTGCAACCCTGAGTTGGGTTAGATGATGGGTGAACATCTCAAACAGAAATCTGCTTAATTTTCCCTTCACAGGTATTTATAACTCTTTTCTTTGGGAAGATGTGGAAAAGATTCAAATCTAAGAATTCCACCAGAAGTTGCCTTTGAGAGCTACAGCAGGGAGGGATGTGACTGCCACCTAAATTGCCTCCAGAGTTCTGCTGGGCACATGCAAGGGAAGCATACAGGACCTGGTAAGGAAAAGCCCTTTGCTAGGTTCACACTCTGCCACCTGACTGGCCACAGACCTCACACTGAGTTAAGCACAGATACCATGGCTTCCTAAATGACACCTGCCTGGCAGACAAAGCTCTGAATGCATGTGAGAGACTGGGGCTTGGAGGTTGCGGAGACTGCATAAGGGCTTCTTCATTTATCTGTCCCAGGGAAAAGATTCACAAAACCAGGGCCTACTACCTATGCAGAGTCCCATCTGTCTATTTTCAAACACTTGGAGTCTTCTGTGTAAATGTGAAGGCCTCGGCCTGAGCGCTGGTCTTGTATCAAACAGTAAGCAAGGCCAGCCGCCAGCTCCAAACCCAGCTGTTCCCCAAGCTCATGGTGCAGGTGTGAGATCATCCCCATGAACCTCACCTGCCTGCAGTTTGTCACCTCAATGTCATTACCACAGGCAGAGATGTGGTTGGGGCTTTTGTTTTACTTCACATCAGGGGGAAGTCATTTTTGGAATTTTTCATCTTAAATAGCTTTTTCTTAAATGTATGTGACACATATTCCTCATAGGACTTAATAAAATAGATATTTCTCATGCCTGGAAAGTAAACTACAGCTGCACAGATTGAAACAAAATTTATTTTTAAAAACATTCTGGTTAGAATTATTCAAAATACAGGTTAAGCTATAATTTCTGAAAAAGTTAAGAGGAAAAGTAATTATTTTATCAGTAAGTAGTTTTAATATAATGCTAATTAACAGAACAAAGACAACATTAACAACACATATATACACTGACTAATATATCCCAGGGTTTCTTTTCATCTACAAGAAAAATAATGCAGTTTCCAAACAGGGAAAAATTCTTATAGCTCTTTATTCCCACAAAATTACTATCATGAAAGCAAGTTGGAAAATCATTATCTTCAGATTTTTAAAAATATATCCTAAACTTGATATTTCACTAAGAATAGAAAGAGGGGATAAGGGGCTAATCATAACTACAAAGCTTCTGATTGCTTTTACAATGATTCCCTGTAAACACAAGTAGAGAACAAGTAGAGAGGCCATATTCTTGCAGAGCTTTGGGTGAACTAAATAAAGGGAAGTCATTTTTGTATGTGACCTTAGCGTGAGGAGTATGGGTTCTTTCACTTCAGTTTTTTTTTTTTTTTTTCCAGTTTGCTTTTTGTTTTATGTGATAAACTGGATGTATTCCCTATCCAGTAAGTGTCCAGCAGAAACAACAGTAATGGGAATGTGGATTTCATGACATTCTCAGGTGAATTCCAAGATCTCCTTGTCACAATCGAGACTGTTACAATGACAACAAGAAACAAACCTCTGGGACGCCATAACCTCCCCAGACACAGTGTACTAAAAGGATTTGACTTGTCTCGCCTCTCCTGATTATGCAATATATGCTAGAAGCAGAAGAATGGTGACACGGACCACTGGACTGTAGACAATGTTTTCTGGTCCCACTTGTTTCATCTCCTCATTTACTATTTTATGTGTTGCCCTGACACTCACAGTGAGATGAAGGTGGACATAACTCCAGGCAGGAGCAATGAGAAACACTCTTGCCTTGCCTTTAAGGTACAGAATGCAGAGAGGTACATATTTACAACAAACTAAGTGGGCCAACACACACAGACACACAGACACAGACACAGACACAGACACACACACACACTTGTTCTCACTCTCTGTGTCTCCCTTTTTCATATCTAGACATCTAATATGTTACTTATTAGTACAGAAATAAAGACATTTCCAGCTTTACATAGACATTTTCTTCAAATTGTGATCAGTATTCTGCATCTTAGCTTTAGAGAAGCCTTACTTAATAAACCAATATTTGACAGTAATAATCACCCCTAAATTGTCCAAGTTTGGATTCATACATTCAGAAACTCCATGCAAATCCAAACACAGAGTTCACAGATTGCCTTGAGATGTGCTCTCCTTTTTTTAACATTTTTCCTCATGGGTAAACAGGTAACACTAATAAATGGCAATATTTCAAGTAACAGAATTGGCTAAATATTGTTCAACCAAGCAAAAAACAAAACAAAACAAAACAAAAAAAACCCTCAAGGATTCTTATTTAGAACAAAAGCAGGGAAGCTTATAATGTGCCACCTGCCCCACCCACAGAATATCTGGGGGTGGGGGTCCTCCATAGCACAGTGATTTTACTGTCTCAAAGACTTACCAAGATAAATTAACCACATCTGTCCACTGGGATTAGCAAGTGCTTTTTTGTTCCCTATTAGTTCTAAGGCACTCAGAGAGATAATGCTATTCACAGTACCTTATGATCTCAAAGGAAACCAACATTTCAGATGATTATCTCTATCTAGCTTGCACACCCTCATCCCTCAAAGTCTAAATACTCAGTCTAAGGAACAAGCTATCATGAAAAGCAATTATGGGAAAGTAAGACCCTAGGAAACTACTAAACATATAAACAACAAAACATACTCTCTTGTTTGACCAGCCCTCAAAAAGAGGATGCCCAAATTAAACTCTTAAATTACCCTTGGAATGACAGTCCAGTTATAAACCATCAGGGGTTGAAGTCACTGGAATACTTAACTCCAAATGACAGTATCACACTAAAGTATAGGATATGTGCAAACCAACTTTCAGATCATATGATGGGCATTTTATAAATTCATTGGAAGTGACTGGTGCATAAGACAGCCTCAGAGTGTTTCAACCATGATCAGCTGTCACAGATCCAGTGTCTGATTATGGCAGAGCAGCACAAGTCGCTGGAGCTGAAGACTACTTGGAATTAAGATAACTAAGTATTTTTAAATGCTTTTCAAGTTTTTATGCTCTTTTAAAAACTGGTATCTTTTAAATTCACTTCCATAATGAAAAACAAATTCATTCATTCTGAACTGAAAGAAAAAAAATCCTATACTTTCTAATCTGTATTTTTCAGTAACTTTTTCATTATTATAAATGGAGATATGATTTTGATAACCAAATTTACTTCTCTTCCAATAATAAGGCAGAAAGCACAAGGTATCAATGGAAGAATAATTCTCATTCCCCAGACATCAGGAAGAGAAAGTGAGAAACCTGGAGCATGGGGCTCTGGAGAAAAATTAGTCCAGCCTTCCTTGACTTGAGGTCAGAAGTTGCTCACCCCCTGTCCCCTCATTTGTCCTAAACATTATCTCACCCACTTACACCTTTATTTCCTAATTTTTCTCATGCAGAATCACTTAAGTCTAATAACTGGAAGAAAGAAAGGATGGGGGGGGTTAGAAATTACTGCTACTACTACTGATAAAAGTATAGTAATAACAATATACTAATAAAAGCTAACATTAAGTTTACAATTGTACTATAAAACAGACAGAACGTGAGCAACACATGTAATTTAAAATTTTTCAGTTGTCATATTTTAAAAAGCTATTTAAAAGGTGAGATTTTAACATATTTCAATTAACCCAATGTGTCCAAAATATTATTTCCACATAAAATCAATATAAAAATTGAAATATTTAACACTACTTTTCCATACCATATCTCTGAAATCTAGTATATTTTACACTTAAAATGCATCTGAACTTGGACCAGCCACATTTCACTGCTGAAGAGCTGCATGTGGCTAGTGGCTCCTAAATTGGATGGTACAGCCTTACAACCTGCCAGGTGCTGGTCTAAGTGCTTTAAATGTACAGATTCATTTAATCTTCACAACAATCCTACAAGGTAAATACTACCATTATTCTCATTTTACAGATGAGAAACTGAAACAAAGAGTAGAAACCCAAAATCACAGGATGGTAAGTATCAGAGCCAAAATTCAAAGCTTGGCCATCTGGCTACAACTACTATGCTATTTATTAAAAACCTACTGTGCGTATGACAGGCACAGAGCTCATGCCTAAATAAACTCTCTGTGCTCCTCAGAACAATCATTGAGGGTAAGTATTACTATGCCAATTTTACATAGCTGCATCGTTAATATAATACATATAAAGTAGGGACATCATGCCTTCCAAAGAGACATATAGTGATGATTCTAAGGGTAACCAGTCCCAGGTTCTATGTTAATGGAACATAGGGTGTAGCTCAGAGGTACTGGGTGAGTTCAATCCTCAGTACCACAAAAAATAAAACAAAGTAAAATAAAATAAAATCGACTTAATTAAGTAGCCAAGAGCAAAGGGAAGGAGGACGAGGAAAAAGAGCCATGCACTGTGTTGAAGGAATGGCTAAAATAGATCAAGAATAGCATGTCATGGTGGCAACACACCTGTAATCACAATACTGGAGAGGCTATTGCAGGAAGATTGCAGGTTCAAGGGCAGCCTCAGCAACATAGCAAGACTCTTAGAACCTTAGTGAGACCCTGTCTCAAAATAAAAAAAATAAAGGGCTGGGACTATAGCTCCAAAGTAGAATGTCCCTAGGTTCAGTCCCCAGTACCACCACACACACACACATGACAAAAAGTATTGCTAGAATATAGAGAATAGGCAGGATAAGCACAAATTAAGTATGATGGTGAAGTTATCCAAGGGGCATGGAAAACTCAAATTCTGTATAATGTTTGAGAAAACTAGTAGCATAATAAAAATTGGGCTTTAGGTAAAATCTCTCTAGCCATGAGCAGGATGATAGCAGTTGGAGATATCAAATAAGGACAGTTGGTAAGTATATTAATGAAAGAGTTGAGGAAGACAACTGCAATGGTCCCAGTAAATTTTAAAACAGGACCCATGTAGCCTTCTTGCAGATGCAGATGATCTGCAAGAAGGCTATATGGAGCTGGGCGTGGTGGCGCACGCTTGTAATCCTAGTACTTGGGAGGCTAAGATCTACCAGCCTCCACTACTTAGTGAGGCTCTCTGCAACTTAGTGAGACCCTGTTTCAAAATAAAGAATAAAAACATAGGGCTGGAGGTGTAGCTCAGAAGCAGAATGGCCCTGGGTTCAATCCCCAGTAACGGAAAAAAAAAAAACAAGGCTATATGGACCCTTAAGATCTGGGATCTTCAGTTAAGACAATGATGATAAGAATTTCAACTCTTGGTAATAAGGAGAGTAATGGAACCATTATCAGAAACTTTGGATGTAACATAATTCATCTAGTATTCCACTTAATCATAGTAATTAAGTGGAGGATCTCCCCCACCTTTTTTTCCTAATCTTCTTCCTGCTTCCCACACAAAGATTTGTACTGCTATCTATTGGCTTTATATATGGCCATTACTTTAAAGAACTCCTTTCCTATCAAGTGAATAGCTAGTGGTTAGCAGAAAATGGTAAGGGGCATTATCTTTCAAGTAAGACAGAGTAACTCTACACCTCACATATCAACCCAAAGGCAGAAGAAGAATCTCAGATTCTGATTTCCAGCACAGCTGAATAATGCTTTATAAGGAATTAATAAGCAGCCATGCCTAAAATATTGGCCTTTTGCTTAAAATTCTAAATGTTTTAAAGGAAAAGTTAAAAACAAGCTTCCTACTGCCTCCTTGCCTCTTGCCTTTATTTATTATTTTTCATGTTTAATTAAAAAACACTTCTACTTTAAGCAAATATTTCCTTTTTTTTTTCCTTTAATTATCCTAACGGTAGTAGAGCTGCATAAATTTTGCCCGAGGTTAAAGCTGGAATAGAGCCTAATCACTAGCTTGAGACATTGTTCTGGCCAAGTAAAGCAGAACACATTTTTCCCGTGTGTTTGAACAATACTTAGGCACTTCCATTAAGACATCCTTTTACCCAGTGTTGATTCTGATTAACACCCCTTTCCTGACTTAAGTGGGAACTCTGAGTGTTCTTCAGACTAACACCATTCAGGAAATGAATGTCAATGTCATGGAGTTCAGGTGTGTACATGTCTTCAGTAGGGAACATGAACACATATGCTATTCCTATACCACTGGATACCAACTTACTTGGTCAGTCTTCTTTTAATTCAACTAATTTTGTTCTAGACAAACCTTCAGGTCTTTCTGCTGATTTCAGTAAAGAAGTTATACAAGTCCAGCGAGAAGAACAGATAGAAAAGTCAATGGAAAACAAATATATGCAAAATAAACAACAAACACAAGTATTAAGCAATTACAAGTATTAACTAAGTAAAACTGGGAAATTAATGACACTTTAAACATAAAACAAATGAATCTCAAGGCCAAACAGGACAAGATACAAACAATCATAGGTAACATGTAGAGTATGTATGTTTTTCCATTAAGAGGCCCCACTCCAAAATCTCAGGCTCAAGTATGTAGTCTTACATGTGTGGTCTAAAGATGCTCAAAGCACTTTTCTTATCCTATAATTCAATCTAGTAATAAAAGTATGGTGCTCTGGAAGAGTGAATTCAGGGCAGCTGGTAAGTTTCACTGGAATCAAATGATCTCATCTGCTAGCTATCCAGGACTCCCCAAAGTTTGAGAGTACTCTTGTGTCTGGCCATCTCTTCAGTATCTGACAAGGGAAGTGGAGAAAGTGGGGAGGCAGCTGCCTTTCCATGTAGGGAAATCTTCCTGTACTCTAGTTCCATCTAAGATATAAAAAACATATAGGCAGAACACCCTGATCCCAACTGGTAAATCTGTCTTTGACATGGGCAGCAGAAAGGAATCTCAGGTAATTCCCTACACTTAGGTAACCATTTGCATACACAAGTAAATTGGTATGGATTTGTGCTGCAAGGAATAAGAGGAACTAGAGACTCTATTACTTGAACTTTTACTACCTTCCTCTCTATAGAAAATAATGTCTGTCTTTGGAGGCAACACAAAAATCCAGAAGCAATAATAGTGATGATGATTGTTATGATTTAGATGTAAATATTCCCCCAAAGCTTATGTGTTAAAAGTTTTGTTCCCAGCTGATGGCAATAATAGGAGGTGGTAGAAACTCTAGGAGGTACAACCTAATTAGAGGAAGTCAGTCACTAGGGATAGTATGCTTTTGAAAGGTATTTCTTGTCCCAATCCTTTGACTTTTTCCTCTCTGTTTTCTAACTATCTTGAAGTGAGCAGCTCTGTTCCATCACATCCTCCTCAAAGGCCTAAAGTGACGAAGCCAATCAACTTTAGTCTGAAACCATGAACCAAAGTAAATCGTTCTTCCTTTAAGTTGATTTCTCAAGTATTTTGTCACAGCAACAGAAAGCTAACATAATAATGATGACAATTTTTAAATACTAGTAGAAAAAATTTTTTTAACCAAAGAATGGTAATAACCATTTCTTACAATGTTAGGGAATGTCTGGAAAGTTCAAAGGTCTAGAGTGTGAAGATCTCAATTAAAATTCAAACACTTAGGACAATACATTTAAAGTTTGAGTTCTCATTTCTTCATCTGAAAACTCAGAAGAGTAAAGAAGCATAAGTAAGCCCAAAGAGATGATGTGGAGATAAACTGAGCGGTGTTGATGGAAACACCTGGCACAATGAAGGTAATTCACAAATATTCATGCACTATTCTCTCTTCCCAAAGTATAGTTCACTGTGTCTTAAATCAGAGAGAGCTGACTCACTAACAGGAGGAGACCTTGGGTCCTATATTTATTGAGTTCTCAATGTGTGCCAGGCACTGTCTGGGAATGTTTGGTATATATTTTCTTTAATATCTGCAATCATGGAATTTGATTTACTTTTACATTTTAGGGTCAGGAATTGAAAGCACAATTTCCTCAAAGAGGAAAGCAGTAGTGAATAAAACCCATTATTATTACTTATTTTTGTGGTACTGGAGATTGAACCCAGGGGCATTCTACCTCTGAACTACACCCCATCCCTTCTTATTTTGAAATAGAGTCTTGCTAAGTTCCTGAGGCTGACTTTGAACCTACAATCCTCCTGTCTCTGCCTCCCAAGTACTAGAATCAGAGGGGTGTGCCACCACACCTGGTTGTAACACCAATTTTTAAGATCATGATGACAGTTTATTTGCCTCACCTGTTTTGATGCAAGCATTATTCATATTCATTATTTGTGCTGTTAGTCTGATGCCAATCCAAATGTCACAAAAAAGGAAGACTGGGTAGGGGGCTGGAAAAGGACCAAAATTAATATGATGTAAAACTGCCAGAAGAAATAGTAAGTCTACAACTCTGACATTTAAAAACAAAAAAAGTTAAATGCAGAAAGAAGGAGGAAAAGGAAGAGCCAATGTGGATGTTAAAAAGAACACCAAAATGGAGGCAGCAGTGAACTACATGAGCTTAGACAATACTTAAATTGCAGGTGAGGAGCTCATGAGTCATAACAAGTGATCTAAAAGTGGCGATTATTATGGTGATTTTAACTGTGACTTTACCTCTCTGGGCCCTATTGCCTCAACCATCATAGAAGTTCACAATAAATACACAATTTTTAAAAGAGAGGAATCTACATTTTAAAATTCATTTTAAAATATAAGGTTTTGGTTTTTGTTTTTAAGTTTGAAAGTAGTGGCATGGTGACTTTCAATTATTATTCCATCACTGGGAAGGATGCCAGGGGAGGACAGCAAATTTAAGGTCAGCCTGAGCAATTTAGTGAGACCCTGTCTCAAAATTAAATTTAAAAATGGGTTAAGATGTAGCTTAGTAGTAGAGTACTTGCCTAGCATGCACAAGACCCTAGGTTTGAACCCAGTATCACAGAGGAGGGAGGGAGTAATGGAGGGAAGAGGGGACAGATCTAGAGAACATTGCAAATCTTCCATTTTTAACATCTTATTATGATAACATACACTGTCATCTCTTGAAGCCTTGGCAACAGAAGAAAGTCCCTTACTCACTTGTCCCATGCAGAAAATCAAACAAGAATTCTAACAAAAATAAATGAAAAAAAAATGCCATTTCATGGATCAATGAGAAAAATATACTATGAATTATGAAGTAAGATGAACTCAACCCTCTGTACCCTTGTTTGAAAAATTTGCAATAGACATGCTTACTCTGATTTGAACATTACACACTGTATGTGTATTGACACATCACATAGTACCCCATAAATGCATATAAATTTGTGTGTCAATTTAAACAAGTAAATATGCAGGGAAGAGAAAATAATAAAATGTACAAGCAATCTGAATCATGAATTCTCAAGGGAAAAAGCAAAAAATTACATAGAGATAATATCTGACAGATTTTCAGAGTCAGTAGTAACATTATGATTTATCTACTTCTATTTAAAATATACTAGTTGGAAATGTTTAAAAATTTTTAATAAACTCTGTCATATCACAGAAATGATGCCCTAATGCCAACAAGTATAAAAGGACTCACTAATGTGAGATGTGCAGAAGCCAATATCCTCAAAGACTGGACACCATTAAGATTACCATTGTGCTAAGACAGGCACAGTCCTTCGTGCATTTTAAAATAAAAACGGGGGAGTTGTGGGAGCCCAGCTGGGCCCTTTACCCCCTGGCAGCTGCTATCTGCATATATGAGCAATTATACTGACTCTTCTGCTATGGCTACATTGGCATCTCGAAGTCTGGAGATTGCTCCTAGGATGCATAGATGAAAGACCCTCCTACTTCTTAGAAAGCAAATATATGACCCTAAAGGAGTATGGTTTTATGACTCTAGAAAGTTTGCTTTACCAGGCTATGTTAAGAATGTGGGCTATACGTGTAAAACAAAGAAGTGGTGTTATTTGTGATCTGACAATGATTGATATGTCATAAATGTCTATGTAACCCTGTTGTACTCAAGAAATGTATAAAAAATCCGTGCTGAAAAATAATAAAAAAAGGGAGGCTGAGACTGGAGGAGCCGGGTTCGCCGCCAGCCTCAGCTACCTAGTGAGGCACTCAGCAACTTAGTGAGACCCAATTTCAAAATAAAGAATGAAAAATAGGGCTGGGGGTATAGCTCGGAGGTAGAATGCCCCTGAGTTCAATCCCTAGTACCGCAAATAAATAAATAAATAAATAAATAAATAAATAAATAAATAAATAAATAAATAAATGGGAATGCTAAAAAAAACAAAAAACAAAAAAAAGATTACCATTATGTTACAAATCATTACGTCTCCATACTAACCACTCAGCAAATATCATCTCATTTAATTTCTACATCTCTTTGAAATACATATTTTTTAACTCTAAAATTGCATTAGTAAGACCCAGAGAAGTTAAGGATTTGCCTAAGGTTGTATTACTAAAGAAATGGAGGAACCAAGAATCAAATAGCAGGTTTACTCAGCTTTACAATCACACCTTTTAACTATGCCTCTACTCTCATTAAAAGACACTCAAGAAACAGTACTTCCCTAGTTGAAAACTTGTTATTTTCAGAAATCATATGTTAGCCGGGCATGGTGGCACATGCTTGTAATCCCCATATTTAGGAGGCTGAGACAGGAGGATTACAGGTTCACAGCCAGCCTCAGTTACTTAGTGAGGCCCTCCACAACTTAGTGAGACCCTGTTTCAAAACAATAAAAATAGGGCTGGGGAGTGTAGCTCAGAGGTAGAATGCTCCTGGGTTCAATTCCCAGTACCGCAGGAAAAAAAAATCATATTTTGTTCCATATCCATGATGTCTGTAAATTGGCTCCATGAGGTCACTAATAATGTGGTTCTAGAGGAGAAATACTTATGTTTCTTTTTTTTGTGTGTGTGTGGTACTGGAGATGGAACCCAGGGGCATTTTACCTCTGAGATATACCCCCAGCCCTATTTTATTTTTATTTGGAAACAGGGTCTCACTAAGTTGCAGAGGGCCTCACAAGTTGCTGAGGCTGGCCATGAACCTGTGATCCTCAACCTCCCAAGTAGTGGGATTACAAGAGTGTGCCATCACACCCAGGTAAGGAGGAAGAGAAATCATTTTTACAAAGGTTTTATTATGTATACAATCAGTCTTTGTACTCTGTGTGTGTGTGTGTGGGGGGGGGGGGGTTACATAGAATTGTGCCCAGGAAGACTGCACCACTGAGCTACATCCCCAGCCCACTTTTTATTTTGAGACATCTCACTAAGTTGCCCAGGCTGGCCTTGAACTTATAATCCTCCTGTTTCAGCCTTTCAGTTGCTGAGATTACAGGTGCACACCACTGTGCCTGGCTACAACAAATCTCTTTCCAGCTGGCAAACATCTACTTGACATCAGAAAATAGGCAAAGCATATAAAACAAAGGGATAAAAGCACTAAAGCCTGCAGTAGAGTGGTACTCAGCTGATGAATCTGAAAAACAAACAGCAATGGACAAACCCCAGACCAGGACAATGAACACTAAAAAGGAGACAAGTAGGAAATGTGATGATAAAACAAGTAATAAATAGCAACAGGAGATGTAGGCCTCAGAAAATTTCAATTTTATATTTAAACTCTAGATACTATTGTTCTTGGGTAGGGAAAAACTAGCTATAGGTATTTGTTTGGCTTAGTAACTTAATCTTGCTTATATTTTACCCAGAAAACAGATTCTTTTAAAAAATTTCCAATGCAAAGCAATGGTCCAGAAACTACAGCTTCCTTTGTGTGTATGTGTGTGTGTAGGGAGTAAGGGGGGTTACTACAGATTGAACCCAAGGGCATTCTTCCTCTGAGCTACATTCTCAGCCCCTTTTAATATTTAGTTTGAAACAGTAGGCTGCTGAAAAGTCTTGCTACATTGCTGAGGCTGGCTTTGAACCTGTGATCTTCTTGTCTCAGCCTACCAATTACTGGGATTACAGATATGTACCACTATACCCAGCTAAACTACAGCTTCCTGAATAAACACTACCTTTTATCTAGACTTTGCAGAAACTCAGAATTCCAAGGCAAGGTGTGCATAATATAACCTGATCTGCAACAGGTTTGGATATCACCTATATTGTGTATTCATATGTTTCTATATATATAGTTAATATACAATATATTTTATATTAAGCAATATATATCACTAAAGATATTCACTGTATTATTTACTTGTCAGTCATTTATATTTCCTAGTAAAAGAATGAATGAAAGGGGATATACATATACACACCCTACATTTAATAAAACATCTCTCAATTACTCAATGTTAACTGCACACTAACATACTGTTTTACCAGTGTAGTTATAAACAGAAATCCCCACACATGAATACTATCATACAAGGCCTAAAAACAGTAGGATTTTCTAACTTTAACTTATGAATCTTTTATTCAAAAAAGCAGGCACAAGATATTTAGACTACATATTGAGAAAGTCCTTGAGTAGGTATAAAAACAAAAATGTAGTAGTGGTGAGATGAAGTGTTGTCCATCACCCCTACACACACTTCACACACACACACACACACACACACACACACACACACACACACACACCATAAAAAAAAAAAAACTCCAAAGGGGAAAAAAAGAGTATTAAATGTATTAAGTTCAACTTAAATTATTATAATTTTCTCCTACTTTATTCTTTCCAATTCCCAGAAGCGTATTTGTGGTGGCTAAAGTAAACTAAAGAAAATGTACTGGGAACTTAAAATTCAGAGATACAAACTAAATGAGGCATTACGAATGTAATTTCCAAATAGCAACTTTTACAAAGTAATATGCTCAGAATCTGACCACTTCTCAAATATTTGTAATCCATTTAAATTACATGCCAACTTTCTATTTAAATTATAGTGGCAGTAATTATCAAGTATTGTGTCTTCCTCTTATATGTTAGGCTTCATATTAGGTTCTATATGCTAATAAATTCATTTTATTAAAAAATAAAACCATATACAAAAACCATAAAATAGGCCTAACTTTCATTTTTTGAAAGAAGAAACTAAGGCACAGAAGTCGAACCCCAGATGAGCTTAATGCATAAGCTCAGGCTTTTAAACTCCCAATGGTATTCAAAGTAGGGATAGTATAGGAATTCACAGAGAACTAGGTAGTTTCCTACTGCATAGCTTTTAAGGAAAAAAAAATTTTAAAAGATAGGCAAAAGTTCCAATTAGGAACTTACTGGGAAACTGCCTGAAGCTTATTTGACAGCTGATTTCTGGAATCATTTTTTAAAACACCAACGTTGTTGTTATTTACCCTAATGTGTCAGACGCAATAAAGCAAATTCGCATCAAAAAATTTTTTAGAAAGTACTATGTAAAGCATATGCTCTCCCTAATATGCAGATGCTAGAGAGAAGATGGGCATAAGAGGGTCTCCAGATGAAAAAGGAGAGACCCTCAATGAGCAAAGAAGTTGACTTAACCAAAGGGGATAGATGGAGCGGTGGGGGGGGGGGGGATGACACCCTAATGCGCACGATGTACTTACACAATTATGTCAAGATCATTCACTAAACTGAACTTGAGAAGGAGGGAGGGCAAGGAAGTAGGGTAGGAATTGGGGAAGGGTTAAATGAGAAATGTGTGCACATATGCCATTATCAGCTTGTACCTAACAAAGATGTATGCTTACAATGCACCAATTATTACAATAAAAAAAAGAAAGTACTATGTGATAGGTAAGTAAAAAAGGATTAAAATGGTATTGAGTAAGTGAAAACATTCTAGCTGAAACTGACTATTCTAGCTTGAAAATTAGTATGTTCAACTATATGGAACATTAAAAACTAAGCATTCTAATATCATTACTATTCTGTAAATTTAAATGAGTCGACATATATATGAAGTGTGTGTTATGTATGTTTGTGTACACACACACACTCACTCATACACACACACACAGTTTGTGGTGGTTCTTGGGATGGAATCCAAGACCTCATGAGTGCTAACAAGCAATCACTTGCTCTATCATTAAGCTACAAACCCAGCCAAGAAAAATTACAGAAGCCCTGAACTCAAAAAGCACTATGAATTTAACTTCATATTAGTGCCCCTTGTCACATTACTGTCAATAATTTAAAAACAATTTTGTTTCATCAATGTAATATCCTCTTGAACAATGACAGAAACCCCATCATCCCTCTATTCAGAATTATCAAATGGTTTTTCTTCAGAGTAGGAAACTAAGTTTCCTAAAGAGAATCAACTAAGTTGTTTTATTTTTGTTTACAATAAGCATGTTCATTTATTAAGAAGCAAACTCTTAGTATTCGTTAAATTCTGTTCAGTGATTTCCTTATCCTTCTCTCCAAGAAGCCCGTATGTCAAACACTATATAAAATTGCACTGTGGCGGCATATAGGAATTACACATGGAGTTGGGCAGGGTGGCACATGCCCATAACTCCAGCATTAGGGAGGCTGATACAGAGGGATCACAGCCTCAGTAAACTAGTGAGACTGTAGGGCTGAGGGTATAGCTCAGAGGTTGAACACCCCTGGGTTGCACTGTTCCTTCCCTACTATTGCAAGCAAAAAAAAAAAAAAAAAAAAAATTACACATGGAGCTAGGCATGTTTCTACTCAGGAAGTTGGAGCAAGAAGATCTCTTAAGTTCAAGAGTTCAAGATCAGCCTGGGCAATATATTGAGATTCCATCTCAAAAACAAGCAAGTAAACAAATGAGAACTGCACATGAAGCCAGAAGTGGTAACACACATTTGTAATACCAGTACTTGAGAGGCTGAGATAGGAGGAGCGAAGGTTCTCAGCCAGCCTTGGCTACTTAGTGAGGCCATCTGCAACCTAGTGAGACCCTGTTTCAAAATAAAGAATAAAAAATAAAAAAATAGAGCTGAGGGTGTAGCTTGGAAGTAGATGCCCGTGGGTTCAATCCCCAATACCACACCCATGCACACGCGTGCGCGCGCGCACACACACACACACACAAACTGCACATGAAAGCTTGGTGTGGTGGCTTGTAATCTCCACACTTGAGAGGCCAAGACAAGAAAACACAGGTTCAAGGCCAATGTGTGATAATGTAGGGAGACTTTTTTCAAAATAAAAAATAAAATATAGTATAGCTCAGAGGGAAAACCTCCTTGGTTCCTATACCCAATTATCATAAAAAAAAATTACACATAATTTTTTTACACTAAAACAAGCAAATAATTTAAAATCCACTCAGGAAAAATTCTGACTACATTTATTTCAATAATAACAGTAATATTAGAAACTGTGTGCTTCTTTTTCAAATACATGCTCTTTGAGTACCCAGAAAGCTGAACTATGAAGGAAGAGAAAGCTCAAGAAATAACTTCAACCTTTGCCCAACAAGAGCATTCACTGACTTCCTCTAAGGGTCTTTTGCCTTCTTGGGAGGTGATTTTGAAATTTCATTCAATTCCCTAACAGCCCCTACCAAATTATATTAGAATTGTGACCTTATAAGATGCCTGCAGATGATTCTAATTAACCTGAGTTTGTAGAATGGATTAATGAATGTATTTTTGTAGCTCTCTGCATATATTATACATACATCCATTAATCAATAGTGGAAATCTAAGAATAATTTCTGGGAAATTTACAAAGAAATCCAGTGGTTGGGGGTTAGTAATACAAAACTTCTGTCACTGCTGATACTTTTAAATCAGTAATAAATGTAAGCTCTGACTGTTATATTATTGTTGAGGAGATAATGAAGCAAACAATACCGAGGGAAAATATATTAGTTATTATCTACCTTCTCTAAAGTATTTAATTAAAGGGTTTTTTTTTTTAGGTGGGGTTGCTTTTTATAAACATTTGATCATTTTATGACACAATACACAAAGAAACTAAGTCTAATGGCAAAACTTAAAAGACTTGAAACTTCTGGACGTTTCCCTTCTGTAGCTTGGGACATAGTTTTACTGCATTCTAGATTTTTTGTTGGTAGAGATAGTGCTGGGGATTGAACCCAAATACTAGGCAAATGCCCAACCTCTGAGCTACATCCCCAACCTTGCATTCTATGTTTCCTAAGGCCATATATGAGACACTTTTTCCGTAAAATCCACCACAAGAAAATAGAGGTACAAATGCATTTGCCTGTCCTCAGTTACCTCCTGGCCCTAAGCTCCCTGCTATCTCCATGATAAGCAAGAGCGTTGTGAGGTACTCTCATATTCTCAGTGCTCAGGCAGGAGTGATGACTGAGAGGCCCCCAGGCACCTTGAACCAATGCTGTCACTTCTAGTCACTGCTCAGCCCAGCTAATGCCATGCTTGTCATGACAAGCATCAGCCACCTTAAGGCACCACACCTTTGCCTCCACAAAACATACCTTTGAAGAGGTATGAGCAGAGAGGGAAGCCCGTTTTAGGGTTGCCAAGGAAAGCCAGCTTGTCTATAAACAGCAGAGAGACAATGAAAGAGAGCCCAAAGCCACAGATACAAGATGACTGTTAGCCCCGAGTGCAAATAATTGTTCTACTTTACTTCCTGTGCATGGATGGGATGGGGGGGGGGCGGCAATGACATATTAAGATACAGTTTGACCAGCTAAAGTAGGTTTAGTTGTCAGCCTAAACCTGCCATCTGGTGTTAAGATATAGCAGATCACACCCCAGATGTGTTTCTTCAAACAAATCACATCTTTTTCCTTACCCCTCTTTTTTTCCCCTTTCTTTTCTGTAGAGAGAGGTGCCTGCCAAAGACACAAATCAGCTGAAGTTTACTTGAAACTAAAAACTCTTATCCTCAGCCAGATGAGTAGGTATGTCATTTCACACACTCATACCCCCAAAACAACCACTTCTCAAAAGTGGTATCTGGAGATGCTGAGCAGAAAATCATTTGTTTACTACACAACCCTAAAAGTCGAGGCTATCCTTAGTCATCTGAAAACTGTTTCATCTGAAAACTGAAATTGGCTTCAGTGAAGGAGAGTTCTAAAATCCCTGTCCTCCTCTGTATCTTCATCTCAGTATCTCATTCCACAATTGGGGTGGGGAAGGGTTATGCAGTGCTATCATTTGCACCTCATTACACTGGGCTGGAGCTTTGAGAAAACTGATATTCCCTCTAAATTTTTACAGATGCTTCTAGTTTACCAGTTCATGACTGCACTACTAGAAAAGACTTCCTGCCTCTAAACTGCTCGCTGGCATGTATGCTGAATTTCAAAATCCCTAAAAAAAGTAAACCTTTGTGGTTTTCTCTTAACTTTCTTCCAGGGGGGAGGGGTGGGCCACCAAAAACCAAACCACGCAAAAGCTTTTTCTCCTATGGAGTGAGACTTAATCTCTCAGAAACATCCCTTTTTAACTACTGACTGTTCATTTGATTTAGAAACCAACACACACACACACACACACACACACACACACACTCACACACAAATATTCATTAACAGAAAGTTATTTGTAGAAGGTGTTTTTCATCACATATCATGACTGTGACATGTTCAGTAAGTTGTGGAAATAATTCAATCACATACAGCCTTTCACCTGAGCATATGCATGTGTTTCCTTTTATTTCATACGTGTCATTTGAAAAACATTTTGGGACAAAGAGAAGGGACACTTTCTCAACTACCACCCCTCTTTCTTTAATAGCTCCAGGGTGTTTCAAAGTTCAGGGCAGGTGACACTGGTCTGTTCTTAATCTTTACTGCTTTAGCAATGTTAAGGCAGATGACGAGGGACACAAATCCCCTGATGGAACTGAATGCATTCCAAGCTCCCCGACCCACTCAAAGCCGTAATCCCCTGCAGCTGGATCTTACTTACCACCATGCACAGCTAATACATTTTTTAAAAGCTAGTCACTGGTGACAAATGTAAACTGGACAGAGCAGCTTCCCCTTCTCCCTGCCTCACTCTCTCACCCCTCAATCTTCCCCTGTAACCCAGAGACTTGCTGTTTCTGTGATGGATAGGACCTGCCTTTTAGAACCACCAAGCCTGTGCCATATAGCTCTACTCTAAGTGACTAGAAGGTTTTAAAAGCATCTTCAGCTGTCAGACTGTAACAAAAACAACAAAAATGTCATCCTTAACACAAACATTTCACAACTGAGAAAACCCTATAAGTTGAGATTATCGCTGCTGTACTGAATCCACTATTTATTTAGCTATCACATGCAGGCAAACTGTTCTGGCATCCCTGGCTGCTTGATTGAATTAAGCTGGTTGCCATACTCTGGGGCATAGAAAAATAAATGCAAAAGAAAAATTTAAACTTGAGGAGATATACGCGTATGTATATGCATGTATATTTGGACCCCTTCACATTTTACTTTTGGCAGGAACTCAGCTGAAATACAGTAAACAAGTAGCCTTTTATTCTGGTGGGCCAGGACAATTTCTCTATGGATTTCAAGCACCCACTTAGAAAGAGACCAAGTAACCCAAGGGGACATTTGTTCTGTGCTGAATGAGATCTCAAAAAACCAGGGCAATAAACTATGGAAAACCACGGCCTGAAGATGGATAAGATGGATGGACGGTTACATGGAGTTATTTAAATTAGGGGAAAATGATCTAAAATGGTATCAAAATGCCATACAATACACAGGTCATTTTGATAAAGGGACAAACTAGCCTCTTCACCTGATGCAAAGAAACCAAGGGTTAATCTATGAGACTTTTTTTTGGTTTATTCTAGTTGCCAGATAACTGGCAATAAGTACTGATTTAAGTGATATTACCAATTAAACTTGGAGATAGCTACCACAACACTGGCTACAATGCTTGAATTGCATTAGGTTTAATTATTGCAAAATTACATCTGGAGAGGGAAGCATAATTTTATAATCACTCTAAGCATTCTAACTTGAGTTCAGTCCCTTCATGATACATACTTACCCAACTGAGGCCCTGAAAGGCACCACAGTTAATAATGTGTAACTAGCAGAAACAGAAGAAGCGACAATCAGGTCTCCATGAATTAAATTCACATCTAATTATGTGACCTCTCAGTGTCGTCCTACCCTTTCTGAGAGCAGACACTCCAAAGCAGCCTTGTGACCAGCCTCTACAGGGCCCATGCTACAGGAATTTGACTGGGGGTGAAGAAAGGGGGACTTTACACTGATGAAAAAAGAATTAAGTCAATGTGTTTGAAAGAATCCAGCTCTGATTTTCTTACTTGTCACCAACTGTCACATTCCCAGAATCCAGGGAACTTAGTCAACATATGAGTAATTCAATGAAAAGGCAAAAATAAAAATGTTGTTCATGGTGCTTGGGGACTAAACCTAAAAATGGGGTGTGAGCAAGTCAGTTCATGAGTGCTGGTGAGAGAACAAGGAAAGGAAGTTAAGAGATAACTATGTGTACACATGTGCAGAAGAGTATTTGGTGGCACTTGTGAGGAAAAGAATGAAATACAGATAGTGGCTACATTTTTAAAGATTGAATTAGAGTACAGGAATAACAAAATAAAAAAGGAAAAAAAATAGTCCCCTGTGATTTATGAATTTCAGGGTTATGATCAACACATATCTAGTCTGAATTCATATTCTCTGTCCATTTGTCTAAAAAACATTAAGACATGTCCCTATACTTCATATTGTAATAAACGATGTCAATGATTTATAGCATTATCTTACATATCTATTAAAAACTACAAGTAGTATTTCTACTTCCTAATACAAAATAATCTCAAACTTAAATTCCCATGTCTGTAATAATATGTTCATGCTATAAAATTGTCAAAAACCTATAAAAATATAAACAGTTGGGCTGGGGGGGAAGAACCTGAATCATAATCAGACATTTCCATACTTAAAATGTGATAAAAATTGGAATTTAACCTTTTAATACTAAAACATTCTATAATTGTGCCTGAAAAAAAATCACAGGTACAAACACACTTGTAACTAATCCAATGAGAAATATTGATTACATTTTATAGGAATCCCACAATAAATAACAAATTACATTTATCTGAACTTCCAGGAACCAATTCATAACACTTACGAAACTATAACTGAAAGTGCCATTGTTGAATAAGCATGAATTCTTTCAGTGACATACATATAAAATGAATACTGCCTCTTTAAGTTAAAGGACCTGCTATAGTTAGGTAGTATGAAGCCAAGAAAAAGTTCTGAAGTTTAACTCTCAGGAGCAAACATGTTCTACTTGTGAAGTAAACTCTGTTGAAAGACAGCAGACTACGTCCCACCAGTAAAAACAGGAAAGTTTTCAGTCAGTGACAGCTTTGCCTACAGAGAAAAAAAAGTGTCATAGACTCACTTTATTAAACCATATGCTCATTGCCCTGTGAAGAAAGCAGGGTCACTAATTAGTTCATTCTGTGAAAGAAGCCCTTCCTGATCCCGTTGACTTTTGTCCCCCTGGTTAGCTCCAGCTATTTCTGTCATGCAACTTGAAAATCACTGGAGGGAGGAAGATCGCCATAACAACCGCTGAAATGATCTTGTGGAATGTGTCTAGTGGCACTGGAATAACCTGAATATGTGCTCCAGATGTGTCGGCTGTCAGGAAAAAAGTAAACACATCTGATGGACAGCGTATGACTAGATGGCCTTGCAGCGACTCCAGAGGCGGGGGAGGGGCCGCTAGGGTGAGTAGGGGTCGCCTGGTGAGCTGGACAGGCCTGAGCAGAAGGGAGCTGGACCCAGAGCCAGGTACCACCAGCACCAGTACCCAGCGCACAGCATTGGGGTGGCCTGGGCCAGACAGAGGACTGGACACAACTGCTCCGCCTGTCCCTCCCCAGAGTGGCCTCTGTGGGACTGAAGCGGCCTCTGCGAATTTCCGTCTGGCACGGACTTGTGAGCATTTGGGAGCAAACTAAAACATGAATGCTGAGAGGAAGAGGGAAAGGAGAGAAGCGGGTTCGGAAAGCTTTCTGTCTTAAATATTAATGGCAACATGTTTTTAAAGCATTCTATCTTCCAGAGCAGGCTGTCTCCTGGCCCCTACCCTCCCTCTACCAAATGAATGGCTTTGCTTTTTTGCCCCATGTGCACAGGACTGAAGCACTCTTTTTATTAGGTGACTGAGTGATTACATTCCCAATCTGAAATGTTGTCTTTTTTGATGGTGGTGTTGTTCCACAGACATTCACAAGTTGGGCAAGTGGGTTGGTTCCCTAACTCAAAACATTTTTAAAAAATATTTTTCTAATGAATTTCACAGAAATGACTAGAAAACATGATATAGGCCAAAATATATTTTCACCTAAGTTTCTATCCTCAGGGGTGTTTGCAAAGAGAAGAGTGTAGACCCATGCCCAATGCTGATGTTCACAAACAAAACAAATTCTATAAATATCCAGCACACAGTAGGTACTTGTTGACTATTTGCTGAATCAAATTAGTATTTAATGTACAAGATTCAACTAAATTTTACTTGGGCTCTGCATATAAACACTGGTAGGGATTACTTAACTAAGCAAGTTTAAAAATACTTAAGAAAAATAAATGGGAAGTTTATTTCGCCAGGGTAACAAAATTGTCTTCTTAAAGAAAATAGGAAACACCATATCCACACTATAGTACACAAACCACCTACTTGTGCATACATCTACCAGTTTAATGCCGATTCCTACTACAGTAGTTTGTAGAATAAGCTTTAGAGAATATGTATAAAAACGTTCACTACAACCTTCTCATAAATGCTTACATCTGTGAAAAGGCTACAAAGGTTTGTGCAGAAATTCAGAATCGATGTTGAAAACTTTTCTAGCAACATATTCCAGGTTTTCTTTAAAAAACTATGCACAATTATATTTCAATAAAAGCTTTAATGGTTTTCCAACATGGTCTAAACAAAGAACAAAACCGCATTAGAGGGCAATTATTACTACAAGATACACAGTCAAGATGTAATATTGTTTATTTAATACTTAAAGTTCTTTAAATTGCTTATGCTTAACATTCATTAGGACCAATAAATTCTATCACCTCAGCTAAGGGAAGGAAAGAAACACTCTCCTGGAATGAATTCACTTTCAATCAAGGTGATTGCCAACTTAGGAATCTCGTTTCAATTTCTAAGTATCTCAGTACATTTTCCTTCTTTGATAAAACTCATTTAGTGACTCAGATTCTGAAAGTAGATCACCAAAGGGAAAAAGGAAAAAAGAAAACCATGAGAAATTATTATTTGAGAGCAGGAAATGGAACAAATCTTCAACTCACTCTTTACTCTGTAATTCACACATTTAACCTGGCAGAGGAAGACCCTAAGGATGTTTGGAGGCTGAAGGACTTAAAATTAGAAGAAATAGGTGAAAGAACAGCAAGAGTGAATGGCACCATTTCTGCCTTCTAGAAATTGGATTCCACTGGCAGCTGGCTGAATGAAGCCAATAACAGATTCACGGTCCTGGAAAATGTTTCATTCTCTAAACGAAAACGTCGTTATTTCCTTGTAACAGAAACTGTACTTCTTGACAAGTTAGACAACCTAAAATAATCATTGCCAAGGTCGAATTTATAAATTTTGTTGGCAACCTCTAAAAAAGAAATAATCTGAGTATTTGCGATTATTTGAAGAGCACACTTTATTATTATTCCATTCTAATCTAGCCCCCCCCCACCAAACTAAATGACTGCAAAAAGAGCTGACAGATTTCCAAATAAAAGGCCAAATATTTAAAAAGCTTCTATAAGCCAAAATTATAAATGTGCACATTTGTACAATGGAGTGCCAAATGTCTAAAAGATGGATGAGCTTCAATGACCATTTTCATTTGCCTTGATCTTAGTATTCAACCAAAAAGCAAAACGCTTGTATATATTCAAAGAACTGGAACATATTTGTATTCATTCATGTGGCATTTCTTATCCATCTCAAATTTCTTACACTGAACTTGTAGTTAATTTTATAAGAAAGATGGCAAATAAACATTGCATCTTGGGCCAAATACAGAATAATGGTTTTACACTGGTAGATTTTTTTTTTTTGTTATTGTTATTAAGAGGATCACAAGTTTAGAAAGGAATGAAGCCTGGAGTTAATGTAGGAAGTATTCAAGTTCCAAGAGTTACATGATACCTACATGAACAGATTAGGTATCTAAACTCTACACAAAGTAAGCCTGTGACTGAAATCAAACTCCATACATGTATTTTGCCCTTAATTGAATATTGTAAACTCAATCTAGTAAACACGGGTTATGGTTTTTCAAACCATCAGCTTCTCTTATATAATTTCAGACAAGTTGCACCAAGCTTTATACACACTTTCCCTAATGCATTTTATTTACTTATTTACTTATTCAGTATGTATGTATGTATATATATATGTATGTATGTACGTATGTATGTATGTATTTTAGTACTGGGGATTAAACCCAGGGTCATTCTATCTCCAAACCACACTTCCAGTTCTATCTATTTATTTATTTATTTAAATTTATTTCTGTATGTGTGTGTGGCACCAGGGATCCAACCCCAGGGTATTCTACCTACAAACTACACCCCCAGACCTATTTTTATTTTTATTTTGAAACAGGGTATCATTTGGTTGATAAAAGTCTCACTACTTGCTGAGGCTGTCCTCAAACCTGGGCTCCTCTATCTCAGCCTCCTATGTACTGGGATTACAGGCGTGTGCCACTGTGCAAGACTTGCCCAAAGTGTTTGTATTGTACTCCACTGAGCAAATAATGGCAATAGTTATAACACGTACAGACTATTATATATACAGACCAATCAAATAAGATCTAGGAAACTAGAGAGTTTACCAGCTTCCCCCTGCCCCATTCTCTATAGCAGTAAAGACCAGCACATAACTGTAAGCAAGTTAAGTAGTGCAAAAAAAAAGTTGTTTTTCTGAATATTCAAGCAAAACAAAACAAAAACTAAGAGGGCAACCAGCAAGCCAATCTCTTAGAATTCCAGCTGGCTATGAGTAAAATACTGCAATCCTGTTTCCTGGCTGCAAATGTTTTTTAATGTCCATGTAAGTAGACTCCATTCATGTGACATTGTTTCTCAAGCAAAAATGAAATGAAGTTATAGGAATGAATAAAACCAAAATCTAGACTTAAAACCTGACTTTCTCTTGTTGAAGAGAGCACAGATTCTTGGGAATAGCATTTGAAAGGTGTGAAGAACTCCTCACTGAGTCCTTATTAAGATTACAAGGAAGTCTTCAAAGGAAAAATATGAAGTATTATATGTAGTTAAGTGCCAACAGAATAAAAGAAGAAAATCCAGAAGATTTTTCTTTTCTTTTACTTTTTTTTTTTTTTTTTTTTTTTTTTTT
>PVLC010023225.1:0-25882 GCA_004027655.1 Graphiurus murinus
GGAGTGGTACTGCTGGTGGTGGTGGTGGTGGTGGTGGTCGGGGGAGCGGGAGCGTGGGCTGTAGCGGCCCAGGCCAGGGGACTGGCAGCCAGGGGTCTTGAGGACCCTGGACAGGTGGTCATCCAGAATGGTCTGCGGGTCCTCCTCATAGCTGCCGGAGGGCAGGAGGGACAGGGGGTGCTGGGCCGGCGCCCCTTCCCGTGAGCTCAGCGCCTGCTCAGACCCCTCCTTCTCTTCATCCTGAAAGAAGGGGAGCAGAAGGGAAGTGACGCAGGAAGCAGGAGGGGCCCCAGGTTCCGGTGTGCGCCTGGCGGGCTGGGACGCTGCCTACCTCTCGGATCTGCTGCAGCCGCTCCTCCAGGCTGTGGCGGCTTTCCAGCTCCAGCTTCAGCTTCTCCAGCCTGGAGATGAGCTCGGCCGCGAAGGCGGCAGGTTCCACCGGCGTCATCTCCTTGGGCAGGCGGTGGGTTCTCTACAGATGCGGAGGGGAGAGGGGTGTGTTGAGCAGGCCCGGCCGTCCCCACGTCGGGATGAAGAGCGTTTGGCGAGGCGGCCAGAGCTGCTCGGGATTTTATGCGGCGGCACCATGGCCTCATGGAGAGCCCTGGTCCCCACCAGCGTTTGCCTTGGGCAGGAGCAGTTGGTTGCACTCCGAGAGGCCCTGCTTGCTCTCTCTGTAGTACAACCAGCCCATCAGTAGCTACTCTGAAGTCGAAAATCTTCAAAGACTGTTGTCAAACATCAAAAAAAAAAAAAAAAAAAAAAGCATCCCTCTGAGGTGGGGAGGGAAGAGAAACCAACTCAAGGAATAAAAAGTAGAGGCTAAACAGAAAGGGAGTTGGAAATTTTAAAAAGTAAGATTGGAAAGGAGGTGGGGGACGGGGGGGAAGGAAAGTGGGGAGAAATTTTTTTTAAAAAAGCGTCGACCGGCCCCAGATCAGAGGAGAAGTGGTAATTTATTTCCCGGCCGCACACTGTGCACCTCTGAGGTGGTGTTGTCTCCACACTGTCCTGTCTCCCTCGTTTTCCTCCTCCCCTCCTCCCTAGCTCTTTGTACAGAAAATGAAGAAAGCTGCTGCAGGCTAGTAGCAGAACACTGCTGCGCTTGGCTGCCTGAAGCTGATCTATCAAGGGAAAAGGGAACATCTCCAAATCAAGTGCAGAATATAAAAAGGCACCGAGAACGCCTGCCAAAAGCAGCAAACAGAGAGAGCCCCCGCCGCCCGGCTTTCTGTCCTGTCCCTGTCATCTCGCTCCCCCTGCCCGCCACTTGTTCTGCTGCCTCCTTCCTCGGCGTTCTCCCGGCTTTGCCCTTTTTTCTCTGGGGGGTGGGGGAGCAGTAGAAAGCCAACTTGCAAAAGGCCAGCATCACCTCCCCCCCGGCCCGGCCCCACCACAGCAACCACGGGAAAGGGGAGAGGGTCATTTTCACAATGGCGGGCTCCGCATGGGCCCCCGCCCCCATCAGAGATGGCGAGAGTGGGTTTGCGCGCCCCACGACAAGGCCATCTCATTCACAAGCCTGGGCTGCGGAACTTTTCTTTGTTAATGCATCTACCACGCCGGCACCCCAGTCAAGAAATGTGTATCACGGATATTGTTGCATGGCGCTATAAATGGAGGTCCTTGAGAAAGCAACCTTAGTGTGCCGGCTCTAAGATGAGGGAAGCTGGCTCTTGTCTGTGTGATGAGCTTTCAGAGCAGAGCTGCACTTCGTGCACTAATGCAAGTTGGGAACAGCAATCTGATGTGTTAATTTTCTAAACGCATCACCAGACAGACCAACTGGATTCTCTGAAGCTGAGGGCTTTGCCCCCCGCCCCAGCATCCTTGCACCCTAAGCTACTGTTAGGAAGCAAGGCCCCCACGATGGGCATGGAAAGGGGCGGTTCTCGTGCGTACAGGGGCCACATGAGCTGCTTCCAGGGACGTGTGACTAAAAGGAAGGTCTCTGAGAAGCCCTTCTACCAGCTCAGTCACAGGAAGGCCTGCTCGTGGACCCTCAGCTCCAAACACTTCGTCCACTCAGCGTCTGTGAGGCACAGACTTGACTGTAGACACTGAGCCGCGGTCTGGGGTTTGCAATAGGCAAGATGTAACAGCTCCCCTCCAGGGCTTCAGAAGTTAGTGGGAGGAAAGGCGGAATAAGTAGATAAATGGATGAATGAAATGACTGCGCTGTGCAGTGGACACGAGAGCGAAGTCCTGGGACTGGACTTCCCTTCACAGGGGGCAGAGATTCCTCGCTCAAGAGAGTGTTCACTGAGAGCCTATCACGCGCCAGGAACTGTTCTAAGTGTGGATACAGACATTAAGAGGACAAACTCCTTGCCCTCAGAGCGCTTCTGTTCTGGTGGGCGTGTGTGTGAGCTCACCAGGCAATCGACTCCTGGCATTGCTGGGTTTCTAGAAAGGAGCTGCTTCGGTTTCTTTCTCATAGGTCATCTTGAACCTCCTCATAACTGTGTCAACTCTACTCAACATCAAGTCCCCAAGAACCACGCCATGCTTGTCAGGTTCCTCCCTCCTCTCCCCTTCCCCAGGGGACCCTGGGTCCTGCCCCTCCTACTTTCCCTCCACCCACCCACCCACTCCCCACCTCCCACCCCTTTTCTTCAGGACTCGGCGCTGGGGGACCTGGCCCCTCCCCTCCAGGCTACACTCACCGGGAAATGAGGTAGAGACACTTGGCCATTGGCTTTCACACTGCGATGCATTTCTCTCTGGAGCTGTTTCTTACTCCCCACGCGGTAAGGAGGGATTCCATCTCTAAGGGAAAGGAAAAAGACAAAATCCACAGGCTCACGAGGATGCTGGCGGCACATGAGCTGACTCACACGTGCCATCCTGAGATGGCTCCGATGGACAGGGCCACCAGCTTCCCTGGGAGTGAGCCACAACGCCAGACATAATCACTGTCCCCAGGGGGAAGTAGCCATCCAAGTTCAAGTTGCCCAACCAACTCCAACTCCTGCCCCCATCAGCCATCTCTGGGGACTTGGCCAGAGCTCGGGGAGCTCATCTCTCGGGCTGCTGTCTTAGAACTGTGTTGCGCGCCAAACAGCCCAATACAGACTGAAGACGCCCCACTTTTCAAGTGCCCCGAGCTGAAGACTCTTAGGCCTCTTTGGTCCTCGAAACAGTCTGTGACCGCAGCGATGTGCTGCTCCAATTCAGGAAAACACTGTCTTACAGACAGTGCCAGGGCAAAAGGTTGCAGGGATGGGAACCAAATCCACAGAGGGCTAACCCAGGCCGTAGTGAAGGGGTGCATGATCTCCAATACACAACTTCTCCACCATTTTCAAGTCCCTACTGCTAATAAATCACCCCATGACAGCACAGGCAATGAGTAAATATGTAGAAGCAAAACCCATGTTAGGGCGGTGGTGGATACGATAATCAGATACAATAAAACGCACAGCAGAAAAGCAAGGGCCAGTCACTGGGTAAGGGGGGGATGCAACCTTCAACTGGGGAGGGGTAAGTGAAGTCCTTGATAGATAACCTCCGAGACTTGATCAAACAACAACAAAACACTAGCAAATGCAAGCACTTAAGAAAGCCTATACTCCAACTAGCATTCACTAAGAACAACTTGGAGTTGCTATAATTTGTGTGTGTGTGTGTGTGTGTGTGTGTGTGTGTGTGTGTACACACACGTGTTATTGGGGACTGACTCAGGGGCATTCTACTTCTAAGCTGTACCCCAGTCCAATTTTATATTGAATCAGGGTCTTGCTAAGTTGCTGGGGCTGGTCTTGAACCCGCAATCCTCCTGTCTCAGCCTCCCAAGGACTGAGATTAGAAGCATGTGTCACCACGCTGGGGTTTTTGTTTTAGAATTTTCTTCTTGCCAGGCATGGTGGCATGCGCCTATAATCCCAGTCCTTGGGATGTTTTAGACAGGAGGATGGAAGGTTCAAGGACAGCCTCAGCAATGTACAGAGACTCTCAGCAACCTAGCAAGACACTGTTTTAAAATAAAAATATAAAAAGGGTTGCAGCAGTAGCTTAGAGGTCGAATGCTCCTAGGTTCAAACCCCAGTACCAAAAAAAAAGAATTCTGTTCTTGAAAACAGTAGATGGCTAAGGGGTGACTCTTCCCCACTGTCCCTTCCGGAGGCCGCTTACTTGCAGAGCCTCAGCATTCAAACATTTCCATGATGAGTCACACTTTGGGGCTGTAAATATTGAAATTAGGTGTTTGGCTGTTTTCTTCCCCCAGGTGTTTTGCACATCACAGGCTGGAAGGAAGAAAAACACCTTTGGCTCCTCAGCAGTGGGCAACCACAGTCCTAAAAACACCGTGGGGGCAGCCAGGAGTAACTGGTCGACCTGTGGCTCCTTCTCTAGGATGCCCTAGGATCTTAGGTGGCTGCACGTTCCCCAAGTTGGCTGTCCTGGGCCACAAAACAGGACCACTGAGGGGACAATGCAGATCCCACCAGAACACCGAGTCAACCCGTGTAGGTCAAACCTTGGCTGAGTAAAGAGTACATGAAGGCTATTCACGCTGAGGGGTGTGGGGAGGGGGAGACATATGATCTGAGGCTAAAGCAAGAACCTCCGAGTGTGAGTGCTCCCCAAGCCAGGAGGAAGGGGTCAGCTGTGTGTACCCAGCGCCTGTTAGACACAGGTCCCCCAGCATCCGCCTGCTCCCCGAGGCCTGCACTGGACCAGGCCCTCAAAGCTGCAGTGGGATACAGGATGCTAAGTCCAACAACATACTGAGCCACCTAACGCTTATTAATCAGAACTTGAGCAAGCTGGGCATAGTGGTGCACGCTTGTAATCCCAGCATTTGGGAGGCTGAGACTGGAGGATCCGGGTTTGCGGCCAGCCTCAGCTACCTAGTGAGGCCCTCCGCAACTTAGTGAGACCCTGTTTCCAAATAAAGAATAAAAAAATAGGGCTGGGGGTATAGCTCAGAGGTAGAATGCCCCTGAGTTCAATCCCCAGTACTGCAAAAAAATAAATAAATAAGAACTTGAGAGTTTTCACCTTGGGACGGTTTACCAGACACAGACACACCGGGGCGTGCACAAGCATGCCTGGCTTGACCAGCAACCAAAGCCTACCCAAGGCAAATGATTCCAACCAGAGGGCACCAGTTGCCACAGCTGAGTTCCTCTGGGGCTCAGATGCCAGCCTAGACACCTGACATATCCACCGACTTCATTCTCACAAGAACCTTAATGAAGCCACTTGTCGGATGACCAGAGACAACAATTCGACTGGAGTCACAGTCAGTATCGGTTAGATCCAGGGTCTGCGCCCAAGTCACTGCCCGGCTCCAGGACAAGTGTCCTGACTCAGCAACATGCCCTGGAGGTCCCTGTTTCCAGAAGCCACCCCCAGCCCCAACCAGAAGAGCCACGCTTCCTGGGGGACTGGACTTGGGGTGCCATTTCCTAAGCCCCAAGGAGTCACTGACATTCTGAAAAGACAAATGAGAAATCTGGGGAACATTCTGGAAGGTCCTTCCCTCCTGCTCAGTACTCTCGGGCTGTGGGACTGCCTATGGTGGCAGAGACCCCAGCCATTGGGTCCCGAGCGGTCTAATCAACCTGGGCTGCCCCAGGGCTGCAAGATAGGTCCACGCCCCTCCCTGCTCACTTCCAGAGGCCCGAGGAGATGGGCCAATCCTAGGGGACACGGGTCAACAGCCCACAGACCCCACCATGGCACAAGTGGCTTCCAGAGTCCTACGAGAGCCCCCATCTGTCCCCTCCACGGCCAGGAGTCTTCCTTGCGATTCCCGTCCTCCCTGCGCTCCTCCTGGGGGTGAGTCAGCAGTAAGACTTTTCTATCTTCTCTTCTGCTTTCTCCATACGAGGGAGGGGGAAAAGAGAACAGGGTTGGGGTGGGAGGAGGAGAGGAAGCAGACTCTGGCCTGATGGAAGGCAAGAACAACAAAGGATTTCACAAGCACCACACCCCCGTGACACCTGGGGCAGGTGGCGGATCCAACTGAGGCAAAAGCAACTAGTGACCAGAGCGGAAGGGGAGGCTCGGGCTCACGGAGGCTCAAAGGGGCTCGCAGGCACCTTCAAGAAAACGTGGCTTCCAATTCCCTCCAGCCAAGAATCTTCCGAAGCAGTCCCTCATTCCAAGGAGGGGCCTCTCTTCTTTCTTTTAATTCTGGCTCTCGAAGTCTCTGATCAGTTTCCTGGCTGCTCAAAACTGTGAGTTGAAGAGCGCCAGGGTTTTGGTCCCTCTACAGCCTCCTTTAATTATAAACATTTTAGCTAACGAGCCTGCTGCCGGGCCCAGCTGTTTCTGGGGAGCACCGATTTTGAAGTGAGGACTCCACTTAGCTGCCATTTAAGCCGAGCCAATTAGCTTAGCCTTTTGACTCCGCTGCGCCCGACCTAACCTGAATGTCGTTTTCCGGCGGCTTTGAAAGAGCAGGCTCCTGCGCACGCGCGTCCACGCGCATCTGCATTTGGCAGCCACTCTGAGCGGCCTCCCATCACAGCCAACATCAAAAGCCTGGTTTGTAAGATAAGGTAATACCTGAAGTTCATTAGGATGCACTCCCCAGTGTCCAGAGCAAACCCCCACAAGTAAGATAGAAGGAAATAAAAATAAATAAATGCCACCCCCTGCAAGGAATGGGAGGAAATCGTCCAGTGCTGATCTGGTGACATCGGAGCACAAGCAGCCTACACGTGTCTGATCCTGATTATGGGAGCAGCTCTTCACGGAAAGACAGAGGCGGAGAAGCCTGCACGCCATCAGCCTGGCTCCCCTAATTCCTGCCACCTCTAACCACCAGGCTCCCCCGGGGAGGCGCAGGCCCGCTGCTTCTGATGTCCCTGGCGCCTGTCCTCCACCCTCCTCAGCCCGACGCCTGGGGATGGCCCCCACTCCTCCTGTCCCCAAGGTTCCCAGGGTCAGGGCTCCAGGATTTTGCCGGACGCCTGGCAGTTGACCTCCAAAAGCACAAAGTTAGAAGGCCACTTCTTCCAGGAATGCAGGTTTCAGAGTGACAGGCTCGTAAAACAGCCTTCTCAGAGGCCTATCACGGAGACTGGCATCTCCAGCTATCTTTAACGGGGCTTTTGACTTATCGGGGAAAACCGGAGTCAGCAGTGGGCCCAGAGAGAAGGCCACGATTGTCCTCAAAGTGCCGGCCTGCCCCGCACACCCCGGCCCCGGCGTGCGGCTCCCTGGGAGGACCAGGCACAGGCCAGGCGGGCCCCAGGCCTCTTGCAGAAGCCCCTGGGACTTAATTGGTTCTGCCGCAAATGAGACGATTGCTTTCCTGGGCTTGTGTCTAATGAACTCCAACCTTCTGGAGTCTATTGAAGGCCGCCTGTGACCCCCTCTGTCCCCCTCCCCAGCCCCGTCCCCTCCCAACTCCCAGCAGGGCAGCCGGCCCCGCTCCCCAGCCCCTCAGCCCCTCGCAGCCCACACTGGCCATTGTGGGAGGAGAACAGCCAGGGCTCTTTGCATGCTTTATGGGGCGCTCCTATTCACTTGTTCAAGGAAATTTCAAAGGGGCCTGCTACCCTCTCATCCCCTCTAAGCTCCCGGATGAACAATGGGCTGAAAGCGATTCAGCCCCGCTTTTCATCCCCACACACTCTCTCGCGCTTGGCGCTCTCATCTGCGCGCACGAGGCCCACAATTGGCAGCACTCTGGAGAGGGGGTCTAATCCCAGCCCTGGGAATCCCGGGCGACCCCCGAGACGGGGCAGATCACACACACCAGGGCCGGCCGGCCAGAAAGCGCCTCAGGTCACTCCAGGCTTTCAGGCATGCCGAGTCTGCTCAGCAGGAGAGTGGGGGACCCCAGCCCTGGCAGCCTGAGGCCCACGTGAACCCCGAGTGCTAGCAAGCTGCCATCCAGTGGGCTCAGGTTCTGAGGACCCTGCGGTGCTCACACAGGCAGCAAGAGGCTCCCAAAGGCCGGGGAACTCCCACTGGTGGCAGGTGGGGACAGCTGTGACTGTGACAGCTGTCCCCAGGGTTGGGAGAGGGCTCCCAGCCGTCCAGTGCAGACTCCAGGAATCCCAGCACCAAGTCTCACAGGTACTTGTCTCTGGGCCTCCTGGCTTACTCAGTAGCACCCCAAGGCTGCTGTGCCACGTTACAACACCTGGGGGTTCAGCCACCGGGCCCCAAAGTATCCGCTGAGCCCCAGAGAGAAAGGGTCTCCGCAGCCAAAGGACCTTCAGTGGCCTCTGTACTGCCCCTTGCTACCTAGGAAAGTGGCTTTCCCACACTTCAAGTCCTCAAGGTGCTTCAGCTAAAGCAGGAAGTGGCTTCAGCCTTCAAGTCACTTAACTGGGCATGATGGCACACACTTGTAATCCCAATACTTGGGAGGGTGGGACAGGAGGAACACAGGTTAGAGGCCAACCAAGTACATGGTTACTTAGATCCTGTTTCAAAATAAAAAACTGAATAAGGCTGGGGGTGTAGCTCAGAGGCAGGACACCTTTGGGTTCAATCCCCCTCCCTGCCCCCAAAAAGCACTTAAAAAGTAACTTCTATATGAAATTGAGAAGATTTTCATTCTGGGAAGGAGGGAAAAGAACAGTAAACAGGGAGGCTGTGGGGAGAATCTAGAGCATGTCCCTTGCACCCATCCCTCAACTTGTAAAAAAAAAAAAAAAAAAAAAAGGGGGGGGGAGCATTTTAATCACTAATAAATAGAAAGACAAGAAATCCCAAAGTGGCTCAAAGGTCTCATGAGCAACTGTTTCATGAACAATCAGGTAGCAGTGTTCCCACTGGGGAGGGCACACACCCACATCTGGCCCCAATCTGGGTTCTTCTACCATGAATGGCCAGGGATTCATGGGGTGTGGCTCTGTCCAAGTCACCACTAACTGCCTACCTTTCTTTTCTTTCTTTTTTGGTACTGGGGATTGAGCCCAGGGGCATTCTACCTCCCAGCTACACCTCTAGCCATTCTTTACTTTTTATTGTGAAACAGGGTCTTGCTAAATTGCTGAGGCTGGCCTCGAACCTGCAATCCTCCTGTCTCAGCCGCCTGAGTACTGGGATTACAAGTACTGGGATTACCACGCCTGGCCTAACTGCCTACCTTTCCAACTAGATCTTGTGAGGATCAAACAGAAACAAGTATGGAGGCCACACCCAAGTTATCTCATCATGAACCCAGAATAACACCTCGGCGATAGGGACTGAAACGCAGCCAGGGACCAGGAGGTGAGCCAAAAATAGTCTAAGAAGTCTACACAGAAGCCTCACAGTCTTAAGTAAACTGCAGAGGACATTCATTCAGTGGCTTCATTCAATTCTTCTTTTACTCATAGCACTAAGACACCCAGGCAACCCAAATTAATAAGCACTAAAGAAGCAATGCTTGCTAGGAGCATGCACACAGAAGAGAACAAAAAAAATGACAACAGGCAGAATGTCAAAAATAAAAAGAAAGAAAGACCATTTAAGGAGCAATCCAGATATTGGGGCAGATAACCTTAAACAACCTTGGCCTATAAGAAAATACTACAAGATGGGCGTGGTGGCGCATGCTTATAATCCCAGTACCTGGGAAGCTGAGACAGGAGGATTCGAGGCCCTCCACCTCTTAGTGAGACCCTGTTTCAAAATAAAGAATAAAAAATAGGGCTGGGGGTGTAGCTCAGAGGTAGAATGCGCCTGGGTTCAATCCCCAGTACCAAAAAAAAAGAAAATACTAACACATACTATAAAAACAGATCTTGATATTAATTTGGGGGGTTATCAAGAAACAAACTAATACTTCTCAGTAAAGATAGAACAAAATGTATTTTAAGAAATATATCAAAGAATAATTTTCTCAGGTATGGATACTTGAGCCAAGCGTGGTGGTGCACACCTGTAATACTAGTACTTGGGAGGCTGAGACAGGAGGCTTCAAGATTAACTTTAGTACCTTGGTGAGACCCTGTTTCCAAACAAAAAAATAAAAGGGGATGGGGGTGTAGCTTGGAGGTTCAATGCCCCCTGGGTTCAGTTCCTAGTACCACACACACACACACACACACACACACACACACACACACACACACATACACAGTATAGACACCTGAAGAGCTCAGTAAATATAAATATGGAAAACACTTCTCTAAAGCCTTTCCTTCCTTCATAGTGGATGTGACTTTTACTCTTGCTTCATTTCCACTAACGTCAGAATGCTATTATTCTCTTATTAAAACGGAACTTTTCACCCTAAGGACCTCTCGCCCTTTACTAACAAGGGAATCTGGGGTAACACAAGAAAAGCCACCAGGAAAATCAATGGTAGAGTCCCAAGCTAACCTGACTTTTCCGCCAATTGACCAAATGCCACAGGCCAAGCGACAGGACAGTGGCCAACAGAAACCAGATAGTTTCAAACCGAAGGGAAGAATAGATGGTCCAGTTTTAGGAGCTAAAAGGAGAAAAGTCTAAATAAGTATGCCGGAACTCACACCGCTGCATGGTTTTGCCTTTCAAACTTGTTCCCAGCTGGGCGTGGTGGCGCACGCTTATAATCCCAGCATTTGGGAGGCTGAGACCGGAGGATCCAGGTTCATGGCCAGCCTCAGCTACCTAGTGAGGCACTCCGCAACTTAGTGAGACCCTGTTTCAAAATAAAGAATAAAAAAAAAAAAAAATAGGGCTGGGGGTATAGCTCATATAGCTCAGAGGTAGAATGCCCCTGGGTTCAATCCTCAGTACCACAAAAAAAAAAAAAAAAAAAAAAAAAAAAAATCGTTCCCATAGCAGGAGGAATTCTGACTCTTAAAATGTTTGCTGAAGAGACTTCAAAGGCCATATCTGGAATGGCGGGTCTCGACTGGTCACTGGGAGAAGCTGTGGGACTTTGCCCATACCCAGGTTCCACCGGACTCTCTCAAACCAAGACCTCAAAGGATGGCAGTGGGTGGGGAAACCCAGCCAGCCCCCCACCCTGCACTCAAGACCCATGGAGAACTGCCTCTCCATCCAGACAGCCCCTACGTGACGCCCAGTGACCTGAAGCGAAAAGCATGAGTTCGCCTGGAGGTCTTCTGACCTCACCAGACCTTGATGGCTTGGGCTACTTTATTTTTAGGGGAGTACTGTGGATTGAACTCAGAGGCATTCTACCTCCAAGTCATACCCTCCCCGGCCCAATTTTATTTCTTATTTGGAAACGGGGTCTCACTAAGTTGCAGAGGGCCTCACTAAGTTGCCCAGGCTGGTTTCGAACCTCCTGCCTCAGCCTCCCAAGTACTGGGATTATAAGCATGCACCACCATGTCTGGCTTGGACTACTTTTTTTTGCGGTACTGGGGATGGAACCCAGGGGCATTCTACCTCCAAGCTTCACCCCCCAGCCCTATTTTTTATTCTTTATTTTGAAACAAGGTCTCAGTAAGTTGCAGAGAGCCTCACTAAGTAACGGAGGCTGGCTGCAAACCCGGATCCTCCTGTCTTAGCCTCCCAAATGGCTTGGACTGGACTATAACAGAAAGCTCAAAGCCATCTACTGCAAAAGACCCAAGAAGGGAGTCCAATGTTGGAGCCTCTACAGAGGTTCCCCAGCACGTCAGGGTAGGCGCTCTGCCGACACTTATGAACTGAGCAGTGTCACAAGCACTTCCGTGTGGGGGAACTGCACACAGGGCCCTTTAGAGGGATCGGGCTTTCTGACCCCACTCTCAATGCCTTTTTCTCCAAAAGCAATGAACACCTGAACACAAATCTTCCTAATTCCACCTGTTGGTTCTATAGACAGGACACCTGGGTTTCAAGACCAGCCACAGGGACAACTAGAAATTTTTTTTTTTTTTAACTCCAGATACCTGTAGATACTCAGCTGAGTCTTCTGCTGTACTTTGATTTTCCTGTTACAACTCATTCCAACTTTCAAAGCTCTCTGTTTATTCCTACCTAGATTGCCATGCCTCTCTCCTTAACCCACCAGCGCCAGGATGCTGCCCCTCCCCTCCCAAACGTCCCACGCGCACAGAAGGGATTTGCAAAGCCAGGTGAGGGTGAGCGACGGTTCTGCCCAGGTGGGCCGGGGGCCACGCTCCAGCCCCGTGCGCAGAGGGGGTGCAGGTACTTACACGCTACTGTCCGTCATGGACATGGAGTCATCGGTCAGCGCGTCGCTGGATATCTCGCTGTCATTGGCGCTGGTGGCCGGCGCAAAGACGTAGCCGGAACCTACATGATACGGGTTAACGGGGTCGCTCCTCTTGAAGGACCTGGGGGGAAAGCAGAGTCAGGATGCGGGTCAGTGGTCCTCACTGGAGACCCAGGACACCTGAGGGCAGGGGCTGCCCAGGCCTGGCCGGAAGGGGCGAGGCATCCTACACAGAAGCTCTAGGAGACCTGAGAGCAAGGAACAGACTCTTCTCGGAGGAGAGAGGAAAGAGGGGAGCCCATCCATGGGTCTTCCTCCCTGGCTCCCATGGCCAAGCCTGACCAAAAGAATCCAATTGCGGGGCCCCCAAACATCTTCAGCATCCCAGCTCCCCATCTGGGGCCTGTGGCCTTCTGACTTTGTCTGGGGCTCCCATCGCACCCTGGGCGGCTGCCCGCCCCTTCCCCACCCAGCCCTCCTCCCCCCAGGGCTGGCTGAGGCCACAGGACTGAAATGAGCAGCAGAGCTGCCTCAAAGGCTGCCCAGGCCCCTCCTCCGGAGGTCTCCTGCCCTTTTGTCTCAGTGGCCTCTGGGTCCCCATGGCTGTCTCTTGATCTCCTCTCAGAACAACCAGTGTGCCTGTCTCCTGCTGGGCGGCATTCCTCCCGTGTCACCAGCCAGGGAGCTCGGGAGGGGGAGGGGGGACGGGTCAGCTGGCTACAGGAAGGGCCCCTTCCCGTTGCAGGAGGCTTCCTTTTCAAAGACCCTGGGGTGCTCCACTGGGCCACCAGGGTGAGGCCGCAGCAAAGAACCCGAGAGGAGGAAGTGGGAACAGCTCAGGACACAGCAGCGGTGGCGGCAGGAGGGACTGTGAGGTCACAGGGCTCCTCCCACTCAGAGGTGTCCAGCACGCGACACCTGTCCTGCACCACACAGCTGAAACCGGCAGGCGTGGCACTGTTTCCTCCAAATTCTTACTAGTCCTTTCTTTTTTTGTGTGTGTGGTACTGGGGATTGAACCCAGGGGCATTCTACCTCCAAGCTACACCTCCAGCCCTATTTTTTATTCTTTATTTTGAAACAGTCTCATAAGTTGTGGAGGGCCTCATAAATTGCTGAGGCTGGCCGCGAACTTCCAATCCTCCTGTCTCAGCCTCCCAAGTACTGGGATTACAAACATGGGCCACCACGACTGGCTCTTACTTGTCCTTTCTAATATACGCCTTCTAGAAATCTCTAGAATACGAGGCAGGACATGGGCGACCTGGTGTCGAGGACCCAGATGATGGAGAAGTTTCCATCGGGATGGCTGGGGTGGCTCGAAGCTAGACACATCATGACGAATGGGCTTGAAGAGATGACATCCAGGATGGGGGACAGCAAAGGCCCTGTAGCACTCTCTTCAGACCAGAGAGAGCCGGGGGCTGCTAAGGGGGCTCAGAGGGCCCGGAAGCAGGCCTTAAGTGCAAGGCCAAAGTCTGATTTTGCATAATAGAGAGAGGCCAGGAGGCTAGGGGACAGGACGGGGGTACAGGGGAGCTCCCACAAGCAAGTGGGGCCCAAGAAGTGACTTCACGTTGGACCGGGAGGAGGGGCGAGTGCAGGAGGGAGCGGTGCCACATTTAGTGCTAGAGTCTCAATGACACAGCCCCTGTCCGCAGGGCGCTTCCACTCTAGGTGGAGTCACTAGAATGAACCTCAGATGCCTCCAACCCATGCCTTCAAGTTGAGAAATGTTAATAACAATCAGGAGCACCCATGACTGAGTGCCGGGCATACGTGTGGCACCTCCTCCATGAGAAGGGGTCTTTGTCACTGTTGTGACACCCCAGCACCAAGAACACAGTACCAAGAACACAGAACCCCAGCACCAAGAACACAGCAGGTGCTCCGTGAACAGCTGCCCTTCCATCGTCTCCCTGAATCCTGGAAACCACCAAGGGATTCCTGAGCCCAGAGTGGGTGGAGCCGCTGGCCCTGGCCACCCCAGCTGATCCTGCTCTACCACAGGAGACCAGAAAGCCAGACCTCAAGAAATGGCAGAGGTGTGGGGTTGACCAGAAGGCGTAAACCAGGAGTGCTCCGCACCGCCCTGCGGGATGCAGGATGCCTTTGAACTCGCGGCTATCTACAGAGGCAGGGAGGCCTGCTGCCTGGTGGGACTCTGAAGACTCAGTGGGAAGGATAAGCTCTCCATGCCTTTCCTCCTGCCTGAGCCTCAATCCAGGGTTCCCAAATGCCCCAGAGCACAGAAAGACACCACTTTCCTGGAGAATGGAAGGCGGAGGGGTGGCTCAGTAGGAGTGTCTTAGTTGTGAAGCACTCGACAGGCGCAGGGCCCCCTGCTCAGGGGCAATGGGCTTTACGAGACAGAAAGAAGAAGGGACAGAGACCCATGACGCCAATGCTCAGAGACCCATGCAGTGAGAACAGGTGGGGACTGGCCAGGGAGCCACCCAAGTCTACCACTGCCCAAAGTCTCCAGCCCTCTCGGGTGCCAGGATGGGGCAAGCGCCTCTGAGCAGGTGGACACGATGACTTCTTCAGGATGCCCCTCCTCTGACCAGGAACCCAGTGACAGGTAGATTCTGCCCACTCTCGGTAGGGACCGGAAGTCAGAGGCTGAGATCTGGCGCTGGCTTAGCCAGGGGCCAACTGGGCCAAGTCACAGCCTCCCGAGGTAAAGAGGAGTGGTTCCAAAGTGGCCCCGGTACCATGTTCTCACGCCCCTAGAGGGCCAGCCAGGGCACCCGAACTGGGGGTACCACAGTCACACTCCAAAACCCCAACCACCAACAGAAACCGCCTCTGCTTTCTCAATCCTGCTACTAATTCCCTTTGCGGTGTGCAGCAGGACTTATCACAACAGAGAGCCGGGTGCTTCCCTGTCCAAAGCCAGTCCCCGGGGACCAGAGTACTCGCCCAGGAGAGGCCTCGTCCCTGCCCTCCACACGCATCACCAACACCGAAAGTAGTTGGTGGCACGTGGCGTGAGCTCCAAACTTGGCCGAGCTTTCTTCAAAGCCTGGCTCCATCACGTGGGTTGCTGAGAAGTTTTTAAAGAGGCACAGTGCAAGATCAAAAAAGCCAAAGCAGCCTTAAATAGCGTTCAAACACGTTCCATCCCCTCTGTCTTGCTATCTTGGTGGTATTAACACATCAACAATGTCTCAGATGTGAGACCTATACTTTGGCCTCCACAGGGAGAAAAATGACTCAATCGAAATTCCTTCCTCCTCAACAACAACAACAAAAAAAAGACACCTAACTCAAACCCCGTGTGTACACACAGCCCCACGCTCGGTTCCTTCACACATGATCCCAAAATAAACTCGGCTCCCTCTGCTTCCAAAATAGAGGGCTACTGTGTGGCCAGTAATTAAAAATGGAATATACTGCTCTTAACTCAGTTGACGGCAATAAAGTACTTGGATTTTCCTACAATCATAACAAAATGAGGCAGAGGAAAGAGTCAGGGCTTGAGGGGAAAGACAGAAAGAAAACCCAATTCTGAAGCACCCAGAACTTTCTCAAAAGCGCCACTTAATTTTAAGAAAACGGATTAGAGCTGTTTTCTTGTGATTACTTGAAAAAAGAAAAAGGAAAAAAAAAAAAAAAAAAAAGGAAAGAAACTCGACCCTGCTGCGGTAATAGTCCCCAGATGCTGATTTCTGCGTCAGGACTGCCAGGGGGCTGACATTCCTGCAGAGGGGCCAGCACATCCTGAGCTGGGAGGGGCCGAGGCAGCAGAGAGTTCTCAGGTCAGAAGGCAGAGGCACCTGGGACCTCCAGGAGAGGGCAGGTCCATGCTGACCCACTCTTATCTCTATCCTGATGAGCAGCTGTGGCCCCTGCCCTCTCCCTAGAGCCCAGAGTCAAGGCTCTGGACAGAAATCCCTACAGGGCCCATCCAAGGGGGAACTCCACACTGCAACTTCGAAAGGACTTGCTGCAGCAGGGCGTGGAGCACACGCTGGTAATCCCAGTGCTCAGGAGGCTGAGACAGGAGGATCGCAGATCCGAGGGCAGCCTCAGCAAGTAGGGGGACTCTCATCAACCTAGGGAGACCCTGTTTCCAAATAAAATTAAAATAGGGCTCGGAGTATAGCTTGGAGGTAGAATGTGCCTGAGTTCAATTCCTAATATAACCAAAAGAAAAAAAAAAGGACTTGCTTTGAAGGCAGGGCTTAGGGCTTTCCAAGAGCCTCTGACAATTCACACGCAAGGTCCCTGCCCAAAAGACAACACCCTCTTGGACAAGCATTTTGGAAGGCAGATCAAGGGGTGTGCGGCGAGGGGTCAGTGCCTTTTGGAACCAGGCAAGGCTTGACAAGTGTATCCCAGCCAACCACCTTCATCGGAGCTTCATCCTCTAATTGCCGACTACTGCTTCCAGCATATCTTTCCTATGGCATCATTCTCTTTGATAATTGAAGCCAAGCTTGATTCCAAAGGCTTCGCACAAAAAAAAAAAAAAAAAAAAAAACAGGCCTCATCAGCGCGTTAGTTCTTCCAGGGAACAGGAAGCACTCAGAGCCGGCAGAGGGCCCTCTGCTGGGCCTAGAGCAGAGGTCCAGAGGTCCAAGAGAGGGAGATGAGCCTGCCCGGGGGGCCCAGGTCCCCCTCCGTGCTCCCAGCACTGTATTCTCCTTCCCAAAATAAACGCTGGGCGGAGCGCCTGAGCCCACAGCCCCCTCCGAGCACACCTGACACTGCGCATGCGTCTGTGTGCTGGGGTTCCCACGTGCTCCCACCGACGGGTCACTTTTGCTCTCGGTTATTTATAGGGACCATCAAAAGCCCAGGCATCCCACTCAACCACCAGCAAACCAGAGCCCTCCCTCTGAGCATAATTCCTGCTCTTCCGTCCCAACTATTTATATTAAACCCGACACCAAATCAGTAAGGACACAAACAAGTCGTTAAAAAATGAAGCTCCTTTGAGCGCCCAAGGTAAACACGGGGCTGGGAAGGCCGGCCAGCGCCCTGGGCACCGGACTGCCAAGACGCCTCTCCGCGGCTGAGCGGGGGCCCCCAGCAGGCTCTGGTTTTCTGTTTTGTTCATTTTACCAATGTAACTTATGGAGCCCAGACTGCAGGCCAGGTCCTGCGCACTCTGAACGAGTGAGTGGCTGGGGAAGGGAGGGGGGGACTCACACCTGTGAGTTAGATGGGCTTTCTACACGCCAGGACCTGGCTGGGAAGAGAAAGCCAAAGTAGGGAAGGGAGGGGGTTCCTACACAACCTTGATGGTGAAAAGTGAGCCCAGACCCAAGAGCTACCCTCTAAAAATGATATACTGGCCTGGCTGCCTTTTTCACATACCCAATGATTATCATTTATTATACTAATTATAACACTTTACATCTTTTCAAAACATTCCCCTGTACAAAAGGCTTTCATGTTTATTATTTTCACCCTAAGAACAACCCTGTGACACAGACTGCAGGGATGGTGCCCACCTATTTTGCAGATGGGCGCAGGAGGTTCAGAAAGGCTTTGACCCAGGTAGTAAGGTGAACCGGGCTGGGACCCAGGCATCTGAGTAACATATGCACTGTCCACACACTGGAATATCTTGCATGTTAAAATGAAGTTAGCCGGATTCGGGAGGCTGAGACCGGAGGATCCGGGTTCGAGACCAGCCTCAGCTAACTAATGAGGCACTCCACAACTTAGTGAGACTCGGTTTCAAAATAAAGAATAAAAAATAGGGCTGGGGGTATAGTTCGGAGGTAGAACGCCCCTGAGTTCAATCCCCAGTACCACAAAAAAAAATAAATAAATAAAAAAAATAAAAATGAAGTTAGCCGGGCGTGGTGGCGCACACCTGTAATCCCAGTACTTGGGAGGCTGAGACAGACAGATCACAGGTTCGAGGACAGCCTCAGCAAAGTAGTGAGACTCTCATTAACCTAGCCAGACCCTGTTTCCAAATAAGAAATAAAATTGGGTCAGGGATATAGCCTGAAGGTAGTATGCCTCTGGGTTCAATCCCCAGTAACCAGAAAAAAAAATAAATAAATAAAAGAAGTTAGATCATTTAGGTAGGTCTTGAAATCTCCTTGACAATACCCAGTTAAGACATATGGGCTTCACATAGTCTAGGTAAAAATGTTTCGTTCCTACCCAACAGTGGAAAATACACACATAAATCCAGTAATGGAAACTTCCAAGAAGTCAATGAAAAGACTGGTGGTGTCCCAGCTCACAGTCAAGAAGGTGGCACTGGAAGAGAGGGACCCTCCAAAGCTTCCCAGGAGTGATTTCCAACAAGTTCAGTGCTTGGGGCAGCTGACTCAGCCTCTGAGAGAGGGAGGAGGTAAGTCAAGGCTGGTTCCCACTGCCCACCCTCAGGGACCGGAGTCACTGCAGAGGCCTGCCCGAGGGGTGCTTTCTTACTGATGGCATCCAAAACCACACACTGCCGGTTACAAAGGTGACACTCTGGGACTGGCACTGGGTGACACAGAAGCTCCACTGTCAAGATGGTCCCTGGAGAAGCCGCCACTCTGACTGCCAAGCTGGAGGTTTACCCAAGAGTCCTCACAAAGGAGTCCAACAGGAGTGGCAGGTGCCCAGCGACTTGCCCTGCTGCAGAGGCCAGACCCAGAATCTTCCTCCAGAACAGCCTGACTTCCTACGCTTTCATGTCATCCTGTGCTTCCTTGCAAAAAGCCAACTGGGTTCCTTTTAGGTGTAGACCAGATGTCTGAGCCTTGGAAAACTGGCTCCTAAGGTTACTGGGTTGCCCCCTGGTGGCTAGAGTAAGCACCTTCCCCTTCCGGCTAGCAGTCAACACTTTTAGTCACCCCTAAGTCATAGCCTGCTAGACTCAGACCTAGCAACCCCAACCCTAAGAGACTGCCTGCCCCTCCCCCTGCTGCCAGACACAGGAGGCCACACCCTACCGACAGAGGGAACTCTCCAGAGGCAGCTATTAGGTGCCTCTCCTAACGCAGGGAGAAATCCACAGGGGTAGCAAGATAAGCCATTGGAGTAGCCATGAAGTGCCACCCAGCCTCCTCCCCTGCATGCCTTCAGCAACAACCTAGAATTAAGAGGTGCGTTCTCTCTTCAGATGTTTGGAAGTGGGGAAGAAACAGAAAAATTCATTTTAACAGGAGGTCTGAAGTTGCCTGCAAAGGTCAAGAATCTTAAGACTTGGCGATTCTGCAAAGGACTGTTAATCTTTGAAGCCTAAAAAAGAGGAAAGTACTCCAGTGCCCAGTCCTCCTGGGCCAAGGTCTCTTCTCTACCAGCACTAAGCAACAAAGTAATCAACTGAGGTCTGACCCTGGGGCTCGGAGCCATTTGAAACACGGATTACTAGACTAGCGGACGTTAAGGCTAAGGGTCCTTCATTTGGAAAGTAGCCTTCCGCAGTTAGAAGCGCTTCTTGCTGGTTAAATATCTAATTCTACAAAGGCAACCGTGAGCTCGGTTGGTAAGCCAATTGCTGGCTCTTATCTTAACATAAAAGTTCAAAGGCTTCTCACTTACCCCTCTGTGGGTGCACACATTTTATTTCCTGCTCCTCCACCACAAGCCAGCCACGTTAATGCCACTCTGCTGATTAGTGGTGAGATGACCCCTTCCCAAACCGGTGCTTAGTGGGCCTGGTGACTCAGAGGCATCAAAAGCTGTTGTCCTCTCTCTAGCAACCCCTTCTGAGACTCTAGCCCAGGATAATAAGTAACCCACATTAATGAATGCTGCCTGCCACTGTTTGAAGTCAGCATTGAAGACTGCAGGTATTTAGCTGTGCCGGCATCACCCCCCCCATACACAACAAAAAGCCAGATCAAAGGGTTCACGGCCAGCGGTCCTAGCTCTCAACAGACCTTTGTCAGCCCCCGCAGCCCATCCAATCCAATCCATCCATCCATCCATCCATCCATCCATCCAACCACCCTCAAAACATCTGCAAAGTCCAGATCATCCCCAAGCCCCGCCCCCCACACGCCCCTGCCAAACTCTTACCTGTATCCGTTTTCTACAGTTTCCGTGGACCTCACACTCGCCGTGGCCCTCAGGGTTTTGCTGGACAAGCCGACCACAGTGGGCGAAAGTTTGCACTTGAAGTCGCCACAAGTCCATTCCTCTTCTTCGTTGAGGGTGGGGAGGTAGCTGCACAACACCTTCAGGCTCCCTAGTCCGGCGTTTCCCATGTAGGCTGTGTTCTCTCCCCCGCTCCGCACGTACTCGAGGTATATGTCAGAAGTCAGAAACATCTGGTAGGCATTTTCCTCCATCACCGACTGGATCTCGGTCTGCGCCTGGTCGAACATGATGGAGTCGATCTGCTGCTTCTTGATGCCATCTCGTATGTAGGTCTTGGTGGCGGGTCTCAGCTGCCTGGAGACAATGCTGTTGTTCTCGATGTACCTCTTGTAGATCGCTTTGGCTACTCGCAAAGTTTTGGTATCCTTCAGGCTCATCTGCCTGAATCCATTGCAGGCAAACCAGAAGTCAAGGGTATCCACACATTTCTCCCTCTCCAGGAAAGTCCGGAAGAGGTAAGCACCATCCTGGTCACCCAACAAGCAGTGTAAGGACTTGGTCCACCTGGTCAGGGGGGAGTCAGGGGATGCCCGGCCCTCAGGCTCCCCCAACCCATCTTCATTCCGCCGGGCATTGGAGGAGACAGGCATGGGTTTGGCGCCCTGGCCCTTGCCCACTCCTGGCTGGCAGGGTGGGGTATCCCCTTCTTCCCCCGGAACCGGGGGTCGAGGGGCATCCTCTCGGAAGCTGCTGCTGGGATCCGGGAGCCGAGTCACCAACACGGCGCTACTCATGGTAATTGAGCTCTTCAGAGTTTGGTAGTCTTTTCTTCCAGTTCCTCTCAGCAACCGGCGTGGTCTCTCTTTCTCTCTCAAGTCAGCAGGGGCTCATCTGAGCCTCCTCTCTGGAAAGAAAAGGAAGGGGGGAGGTGGGGAGAGAGAAAAGGGTATTGATCTAATCAAAACCAGATCTACCCAACATCAAAGCAAGAAAGTAAACAGGCTTTTCAACTCCTCAAATTCAAATCAAGCAACCCAGCTATCCGTGAGGTGCCCATCTCAAGTATGCGACGCAGCTCTTTCAAAGGCGAAATCTGAGCTTCCCGCACACTTTTTGAGGGGGGGGGGAAGGGGCGGGGAAGATAAGGTGGAAGCCGGGGCGGGTGGTGCGGGAGGGACCCGGGAGGTGTAAGACACAACCTTCCCCAAACCGGCTCAGCCCGGGCGCGCGCGCCCAGCCCGCCCCCCTCCCGATAGCATCTGCTCCTAAGAGGCGCGCTCCCAGCAGCCCGGCGGTGTGCAGGTGAAACCAATTTCGGTAAATTTCCCCACTCCGCTCTACACAGATAACTCCAGCTCCAAACGTGCCCTTCCCCGGCATCTGGTTCCCATTCCCCCCACCCGGCCCTCCCTGTGCGCTCCCCCTTCCCACCCCTTAAAAATTTAGAAAAGGTCCTTGCCCGAAAGAAGACTGTCCGGCAGAGGCGTAATGGGCTCCGGGACTCCCTGACCCAGCCTGCACACCCCACACCCCGTCTCAGTTGTGAACGTTGCTTACCCGCCCCCTCCCCCCGCCAAGAATCCCGCTCAGTATACACCTCTGTCTTCCCGGCTCCCCGAAACCAACTCGCTAAGTCGAGACTTTGATCTTCAAACTTTGCAAGGGAGCAGAGAGACGCCTCAGAACCCGCCGCCCCCACCCACCCCAACCCACCTCCCGGGGTCGCGAGCCCTACAAAACCGGATCAGAAGCCGCCTCACGCTACGACTGCCTGTGCCAAGAATCTCAAACTCCACTGATCTCAAGCCCGTCTCTTTTATTCCAAAAGAAAAAAAAAAATAAAAAGTCTTATCTAGCCAATAAACAAGCCGCTTTCCCCAGCACGGGAAAGATCAAACTGGGGAGGGTGGAGGGGGGGAACCGGACCCGGTGTGACCCTAGGCGAGAGGCCGGGGACCCGGGCCTGGGGTGGGTACTTGCCGTCCCTGCCCGGGACCTCAGCCCGCGGAGTGGCGGGGCTGCCGGTGGCGCCGCGCGCCCGGGAGGAGGGGAGGTGGGGCGGCCCCGTTACCTGGAAGACGAAGGCCGCCGAGGCCGGGCTGCGCTCTCATCTCTGAGCCCCTCCAGCCCGCGCCCCCCGGCCCAAATCCAACAGAACGCCCCCAGGGCCCGGGCGAGCGCAGCACTGGGCCGGAGCCCGAGACGCGCGAGCAGCGTCCCGAGCCCGGGCGGGGGTCGGTCCTCAGCGCCGCGACTCGCAGCGGCGCCCGCAGAAAAAGCAAGGAAAGCAGCCGCCTCGTCCAGAAATGGCGACGCGCGGAGTCGCTGCCTCTCCGCAAAAGGGGCCAGGGCGGCCGGGGGGCGCGGGGCCCGCGCGGGGAGTGGGGATGCGGGCGCCCCGGGCTCGGGCCGGTCCTGCGCGCAGACTGAGCCTCGGCTCGGGGCCCCTCCGCGCCGAGCCCAGGCAGGGAGGGGAGGAGAGGGGAGAGCGGTGGGAGGGGATCGCGGGGCGGGGAGGGGGCGGAGGGGCCGGCGGGCGCCGCCACCCTTTCATCCCACCTCCCAAAGGCACTCCCGCGCACACTCGCACCCCGACTCACCGCTAGAGCGACGGCGACGCGACCCCCGAGAGGGACCTGCCCCTCTCCGCCCCCGCCGCCACTTGGCCAAGTCTCCCCGCCGCCCGGCCTCCGCGCTGGGGAGGGGGCTCCCGCGCAGGGCCCGCCGGCGCCCCGACCAAGCCCCCCGGAGCGCTGGGCGCCCAGCCCGCCGCTTCCCTCCGCGCCCGCCGCGAGCGCGCCCCGAAATAGCCGGCCTGCCAACTTCAAAGCGCCGCCCGGCACATCAAAGCGCGCGGGCCGCCGGCCGCCGCGGCCTCGGCACTCACCATGGATGGGCGCGCGCGCTCCGCGCCCAGCCCTCGCAGGCGCCCCGGGCAGGGCCCCGGCCCCGGCCCCCGGCTTGGCTCGCGGCGGCAGCCCCGGGCCCCCCCGGGCCGGCCCGGGCGTCGGGGAGCATAGGGAGTCCGCGGCGGGGGAGGGGGTGCGCGGAAACCACGATCGGGGGACGAGAGCGGGGTCTCCGCCGGGAGGGGAGCGGCGCCCGCCGCCCCTTTTATGCAAACGATCGCAGCGCGCCCCCGCCCCCGCCGCCCCCGGCCCCTCCGGCCCCCGCCCGGCCGGCTTTCAACACAGGTCCGGTTTCCAGCAGTCACTCGGCGCACCAAATGTCCTCCGGGCGCTTCCAACAAAAACTGCGCTGTGGATTTAACTGTGCACTTCAAAGGCGCGAGCCGAGCGCACGGTCCTGGCAGGGAGGTACGCGCCGGCCGCGCCCGGCCGCCCCCCGCGCCCGCCGCCCCGGGCCCGCAGCCCCCGCGCCCCGCCGCCGCCCCGCCGGCCCCCTCCCGCCGCCCGCGCCCCCTCCCGCCGCCCGCCGCCGCCGCGGCCCCGTGCGAGGGGCTGCCTTTGAAGCGCCCCCGGGGGACCCGGCCGCCGCCCCCACCTTTTACAGCGAGGCTCTCGGCCCGGGAGGCGGCCGCCTCGGCCGCCGCGGAGCCCCCAAATCCATCGCGCTGCGGGGTTATTTTTATTTCCCGGCTCTCGGGCTGTTACTGAGTTGCCAGGACCTTATCAAAGCGCAGCCGGCTCCAGCCGACTCCCCCGGGCCGGGCTCGGGAGCCAGTGATCCCGCCGCGCCAATCACAGCGGCGCTCGGCCGGCCCGCGCCGCCCGCCTTAAAGGGACAGCGCCCCGCGCCCGCCCGGCCCCGCCCCGGGCCGCCCCCGCCGCACGCTCGGCTCCCACGTTAACCCTTCCCCGGCCCTCCTCCGCCCCCTGGCAGCCCCCTGCGGCCCCCGGGACGTTCTCCGCCAGAGTTTGGGTTCTGTCTTTCAAGTTCTCCGGCCTCTTAGCTTTTGGCCTCCTCCCCCTGCCTGCCCTCGCCCTCTCCAGCTCTGGAATGCAACAGTTTCTCGTAGCAATCTGGCCATCGCAAGAACTGCAAGCCAGCAGGAAAAAAAAAAAAATTCTATCATCAAACATTTTGCTACCTCTATTTAAGTTTCCCTGGGAATGTGGGCTTGGAAGACCTTGTCCAAGGGAGTTCTAGCCCTGAGATCGACGGCCAGGTGTCACAGGGCGCACGCGGGCCGGGACACGGAAGGCAGGGCAGGCGCGCGAGCCCCCTGCGCCGGTGGGTCTGAGTTTGACTGCAGTCGGTGGATGGTTTGCGTTTGTTACTGTGTGAAGGGGGGCCGTGAATCCGCCAACACAGGCCTGAGTGCTGGAGACGCTTCCTGGCACCGCGTTAGGAGCCTGCCTCAGGTCCCCGAAGATTTAACCCCACCTTCCCAGTCTCGCCTGGCCAGCAGGACCCGCGCTGCACACACGTGGACTGTAACACCCTTTTGGACCGTCTTCCAAAAGGCACCCATCTTTCTCCCGTAGTTATGTGTTCGAGACACCAGACACCGGACATCTTTTACCCTTTGACACGTGGTTTTAATGTATTGAAAATCCACCCCATCGTCCATCGCCTTTGAATTCCTCCCCACATTACCCCAAATGTTTATAAGCCACAAATTTTTCTTCTTCCTTAAACTAAGAAAATATGCCTTAGGCCCAGAATATTATTTATTTATTCATCTATTGCTGTAAAATGATCCTACCTGTGATGAGCTAGTAAACATTTCTTTTTTTTTAAATGGTACTCGGGATATAACCCAGGGGCATTCTACCTCTGAGTTATACCCCTAGCCCTATTTTAGTCTTTTTATTTTTATTTATTTATTTATTTATTTATTTATTTATTTATTTATTTATTTATTGCGGTACTGGGGATTGAACTCACGGGCATTCTACCTCCAAGCTATTCTACCTCCAAGCTATACCCCTAGGCCTATTTTTTAGTCCTTATTTTGAAACAGGGTCTCACTAAGTCACGGAGTGCCTCACTAAGTAGCTGAGGCTGGCCACAAAGGCACATGCTCCGGTCTCAGCCTCCCAAATGCTGGGATTACAAGCCTCTTTTTATTTTGAAACAGTGTCTCACTAAGTTACAGAGGACCTCACTAAGTAACTGAAGCTGGCCTTGAACCTGCAATCCTCCTGTTTCATCCTCCCCAGTACTGGGATTACAAGCGTGCCCCACCATACCTGGCCATTTCTTTCTTTTAAAAGACAAAAATTTGTAATCCCAGTACTTGAGGGGCTGAGACTGGAGGATCCTAGGTTCGAAGCCAGCCTCAGCAACTTAGTGAAGCTCTCAGCAATTTAGCAAGATCCTGTTTCCAAATAAAAAATAAAATAGGTCTTATTTAGGGGGTGAAGCCCAGAAGTAGAAGGACTCTAGGTTCTATCCCCAGTACCAAAATAAATAAATAAATAACAAGAAGTGAACCAGGCATGGTGGTGCACACCTCTAATCCCAGTACTTGGGAGGCTAAAACAAGAGGATCACAAGTTGGAGAGTAGCCTTGACAACTTAGTGAGATCCTGTCTCAAAATAAAAAGGTCTAGGGGTAGAGGTGAAATGCCCCCTGGGTTCAATCCCTAGTACCAAAACAAACAAACAAACAACAACAAAGTGTAGCCAGCCAATGTAGTATTACAGGTGGTGATACACACCTGTAGCCCCAATACTTGGGAGGTTGAGACAGAAGGATTGCAGGTTCAAAGCCAGCCTCAGCACTTTAATGAGACCCTGCTTCCAAATAAAAAAATAAAATAATGCTAGGGATGTAGTTTGGAGGTAGAATGCCCCTGGGTCCAATCCCCAGCAACACACATGTGCGCGCGC